>CANNZV010000148.1:591779-620594 GCA_947561585.1 Caprella mutica
AAGTGAAGTAAATCATCTAAAGTGAATATAAATTTACTAATAATAACTTTAAAAAGCTACTTCTATCATGTCCAGGATGGCTCATTGGATATGTCGCAGACTCAAAACAACAGCAAACTACAGGGACCCCAGTTCGATTCCGGAAGCACCACTTCATTTCTTTCAATTTAAATTGTATATAAGAATATGTAATATTAAACTAAATAATATACAGGCAAATTAAATATACACTATATACAGTAAAGTAAGAAATGGCAATAAAATTAGTATGATCTTTTTGATTTATTGACACATGGTACTGATGTGTGTTACACATGGTACTTATATGTGTTACACATGGTATTGATATGGGAAACATATTGTATTGATATGGGTAACATATGGTATTAATAGAGGTAACATATGGTACAGATATGGGTAACATATGGTACAGATATGGGTAACATATGGTATTGATATGGGTAACATATGGTTTTGATATGGGTAACATATGGTATTGATATGGGTAACATATGGTATTGATATGGGTAACATATGGTACAGATATGGGTAACATATGGTATAGATATGGGTAACATATGGTACAGATATGGGTAACATATGGTATTGATATGGGTAACATATGGTACTGATATGGGTAACATATGGTATAGATATGGGTAACATATAGTACAGATATGGGTAACATATGGTAGAGATATGGGTAACATATGGTACAGATATGGGTAACATATGGTACAGATATGGGTAACATATGGTATTGATATGGGTAACATATGGTACTGATATAGGTAACATATGGTATAGATATGGGTAACATATAGTACAGATATGGGTAACATATTGTACAGATATGGGTAACATATGGTACAGATATGGGTAACATATGGTACAGATATGGGTAACATATGGTACATATATGGGTAACATATGGTACTAATATGGTTAACATATGGTACTGATATGTGTTACACATGGTACTGTTATGTGGTTTTGTTATGGTTAACATGTGTATTCCATATGTTATACATGTGGCAAAACCACATGTATAACATATCGTCCAAGGTTCCAAAAATCAACATTGTATCCACATTGTTATAATGTGGACAAAACCACATGGTATACATGTGGAAATGTTTGCAGGGCATATATTAAAAATAATGAATATTGTTACATATATTAAAAATAATGAATATTGTTAAAAATACTAAAAGTCAAAAGTAATGAATAATGCTAAATATATCAAATATTGCAAAATCTACGTAATTCTTGTAATTTGCATTTTATTTTGAATATGATAGTTTGACTTCGAGTAGAAGTTGAGTAAAACGGATTTAAACCAGTTTTTTTTTAAATGTGGATTTAAACCACCTTAAAGGATTTAAGAGGAAGTTTTTTTTGCATCTTTTTACTAGTCGTTCTTCACAACTTCAAAATGGATCATGTCTTTTATCAATTCTTTCAACTAATAAAATATACGAAATCAATGTATAATCATTGATATCATTTATAAGGTTTTATACTGACAAAATACAAAAGCAAATATTTTTAAAACTAAAAAAAGTTTTCTGGTCCGTTATTTTTACCAGCTTCATTTCTGGTCCGTTAACTTTATTTGTTCCGTTATCTTTACTTGCTCCCAGTTTTCAGTTGCAATAAAGTTTACTGAAGATAAAGGTTAACACGGAGAAATTTTTCGAATTGAATAAGTAATTCTATAATGTTTTCTTTCCAGACGACCCTAAACTGTTCGTGTTCACTTGTGATAGCGTGGCAGACACCATAGTTCAAAAGAACACAACCTACTACGTGGTGCACAAGACAACCATTAAAGTTCTTCTGGTTCTCTCGATATTGGCGCTACTAATGTTAGTAGTGATGAACTTCATGGATAGGTCCTTCAGGAACATGCAGGTAGGTAGCACTGACGACTTGACTACGGTTAGGTACTTGGATGGTACAGAATCTATCCTAGTTTTACTATAGAGACTCTGACATCGAAATGAGACCAATGGTACACTGAAGGTGATACAGTGTCCATCATTGGTGTCATTTAGACGTCAGAGTCGCTAGTAGAAGTAGGTATGGACAGTTTTTGACACAGTATCACTTAAATGCCAAACCGTAGACAAAATTCTTGAAAGTTTAGTTTTATTATATCAGAATTTAAATCTTTGAAGTATTCTTTAAAATTTCATTGTTCTGAATTTAAATAATTGCTTTTTCAAAGGGTCTATGTCGGTTAAACCACTCCATTAGTCTACTGGTGGCAACTGTCACCAATTTCTTGAGTCTGCAGACTATTTTCCAACATAGCTTGTTCTTCTGCATCACCATAGGTGAGTCCATCACCTACATCACCATCACATTTTCTCTCAATTATTCTACATATAGTTAGTCTCCCTGTTAATTAATTTAACAATATTAACCATATAATTTTTTTAGGTGTTATTGGTCATGCCGCCTACCTCTGCACTTTCTTCTGGCTATCTATCATGTGCTTCGATGTCTGGAGATACGTCAGGTACCTATTATCTTCCAAAACAATTACATGAATTACTTTAAAGCAGTATTACTTATAAAACTACTACCTGTTACTTAAAGGACTATTTACCCTTAGAAACAAGAATAACCAGCAACTTGAAACACTAATACCCATTTTTCTATCATCTTCTTTTCTACCAACAGGTTAAGTCTCGCAAACGTTAATCTACTTCAAATCAAGGGCATGGACAGCATTTATTTCAAGTACTACTCTTTAGTGGGTTGGGGTGGTCCAGCATTGATAATGGTTCTATCACTGCCCATTGAGTTCAGTCCCGATGTACCAAATTGGGTAATAACGCCTGGATATGGGAAGACGAGATGTTTCGTACATGGTAAGTAGATTGCGCTACCTAAATAGGGTAAATGTTGTATATGTACCTATTTAGGTAGGTTTACCTAAATGATTCTTAACTATACCTCTTAAGACTACACGAAAGTAATCGGCGTTCATTTCACGGATTGGAAATTTAATTCTCCATAATTGAAATATGTTATTTCATCATAGGTTTTCTTTCCATTCTTACACTGAAGTGTCCCTAAATACATAAGAAATGTTTATTGAATATACTAATTATATGTTATAATAATTGTAGGTCAGCAGTACTTATCTGAAATTTACTTTTCCTATTGCAGGAGACCTCGGCAGTCTACTTCTGTATTTGTTCGGAATAATGTCAATCTCGTTCATCTTCAACATTCTGACGATTGGTCACACTTCTTACCTTCTCTATAAACACGGTGTAGCTTTTACTTCCATAGACACAACATTGAAAAGAATCAGCAGTATGTTCCGAAAACTGAAACCATCCAACGTTTCTGAAGATTTAGTTGAGGAATCTTTACCAAATGATGCATCGTCGACCGATTCAAGTGATAAATCCAGCAATGATCCTAGCTCTATTAGTTGTAAGTCTACTGACCTCCCAACGGATGATTCTACTTCTTCAAATGTTGGACAGATACCCACTGTATCAGGATCTATACCAAGAGACAATGAACAACCTACCAATACACTCGAACAATCTACTGGTACTACATTAAGTGATCAGACAATAAAGTATACTAATTTAGGTTACGAACCACCATCTGTTGACATCATTTCTCCATCTTTGACTATTAATCCCGCGACGGAAAATAATACAACTGGTATAATCCAAACAACTTCTAAGTTAGCAGTGGAAGAATCTAACGTACCTCAAAATGTTTCAAACAATGGAACTAAAAGGGAAAAGAAGAGAAGAGACCTAAACAGCAACAAGAACTTGAAAATCATGATGAGGCGGAAATCCATGAAATCTTTCAATACCAAATTCGTCATCCTGTGAGTGTTCAATAATTTCTAACTTATTCCACCTAGTTGATGATATAATATCTTTTAACAGCATTTACTGTTATCGTGTTCTTTTTTCGCAGATTTTGGCAGAGGTTCCAACTTTTTTCTTTGATGGCTTTGTGTTGGACTACTGAAGTTCTGTCAACGTTTATACCTCCTCCAGAAATGTGGTGAGTAATTCTACTTAGATTTACATCATCAAATTAAAAGTTACACTATAATTTACACTAATTTTGATTTTAGAATATAATAATTTATCTCATCTTGATTGCAAAATAGTTTTGTATACAAAATAGGAATGAAATTTTGAAATAAACTCAATACGAAATGTAACCTTTATGACAATTCAATTAATTCTTTCAATAACTAGCTATCTGATACATCAAAGAAATTATTGAAAGTTTGTGAGAAGTGGTAGGTTTTAGGAAAGCACCTCAACATTATTTCATATCTTTGATATGATGGCAGTGATTGACTTTTTTCTTTTCAGGATTTTCACTGACATCATCAACGCTCTGCAAGGAATGTTCCTTTTTATTTTCTTTGTGAGGGTGCAGAAGAACAGAGAAAAGGTGGCATATAAATTGAGTGTAGTGAAGAAAAAACTTCTTAAATGTTTTTGAGAGAGAGAGAGAGACATGAGGGAATGAGTCACTGTGATAATGTACTATAAGAGAAAAGAGTCACTGTGATGATGTACTATCAGAGAAAAGAGTCACTGTGATGAGCACTGTTTGTGTTATGGCGCTGTCTCTGCGCATTGTATATCATTTAAGATTCCCAACTGAAAATAAAACTGTTCATAAACTATGAAAAGTATCTCTATAGAATTTATTATTTATGTAACAATGACATTAGATTTAGAACTGTATTTTTTCTCAAGTTCGACTACCTTTACATCATTATTGACTTTAATTTCTTAATTGTAACGTTTTATTATTTGAATATTGTCAAATGCTCAAATTATATTTTCATAATACCTACCAAAGATATTGTACATAATTAATATTTTTATCACCTCGGTACAAAGTAGTCTTAAGGTTTTATTGTTAATATTTTTATATCCTTCTGTACATATTTATTTAACCATTTTCTGTACAAAATATCTTGTAATTTTATAATTGAAAAATAGGACTTTTTCCCCTTCAAATTATAAACAAGTGAGAGTGGGTCAACATAAACCAAACTGAAATATAAAAATATGTTATTCTTATTATACATACGTTGTGGAAGATGTGTTTTCATACAAGAATATAATTATGAAAGCTAGTAAAATTTATATTTTAATTAAGATTATTGTAATGTATTGAAATTAGAGTTAATGTGAAATGCAAAGTGAACAGTTTAGGGTGGGTCATAAAACTTTTTTTTGCACTGTGATATATTGGCTCTTTGCTGTCAAAATCCATCTCAGGAAAATATTTTGTGTTGTGATTATTTTTAAATGTTTCACAAGATCTTTGAAAAATGGAAAATGTCATTATTTTCACTTTTTTTTTTGCAAAAAAGAAAAATGTAAGCCTAATATGATCAAAGTCTAATAAATATGGTAGAATACATCTCTTATTTGAATTGAATTTATAATTTGTAAGTAATTGTTGGTTTTTTATTATTTTTATAACTTCTATAGGGTTCTCAGGGGCTCTATCCTGAAGCTGTCTGTGGTGAATGGAGAGAATGGGATTGGCATCTCTTGGGGCCCAGAACTGTTGTAATTTTGATTATGTATTATTTTTTTCATTTTTACTATGTTTATCCTTTTTTTAACGCTACTTGTAGTTTTAGAGGATAGCGCTAGGGTTATGCTCTTCAACTACGAGGTCTTAGATTTTGTGTTAGGTAGGCTCGTAGACTTCATTTACTATCACCTCTTCATTTCCCTCTTTCATCCGTGACTACAGCCACCGGTTCTTGTATTCCTTTTCGTTACATTCCTTGGTAAGTGACTACACACACGGAGTAGCTTTTCTGCATTCATGAGCTTGTCACCGACGGTTGTAGGAGACTTAATTCATAGAGCCACTTCTCTTTCTGACTACCTCTTCCTTCCTTTTTTAAACATTTCTTCCTTTCCTTTTGAAGCAAATGTTAATCCCCTACTACATTATTATTATTATTAATTTCTAAAAATATTTTTTATTATTTTCTAAACCCCTGTATTATTAAAATGAATTTCAATACTATCTACGATAAATTAATGAAAAATTGACCTTATTGTGGAACCTCTAAAAATTCAACAGTTTCTGAACAATTTGGTTCAAATAAAATTTTGCTTTGAATTCTTTTGGTACCTTAAAATTTCAATTTAAACTCTTCACATTTGTAACACAATGAATATTACTTATTATCATTAGTAGCATGAAAAATAATTATGCACCCTGTGCCACGTATCAGAATAAAGTCGTTATTCATGATAAATAGGGATGTGACAATATGCTGCATAAAATATGCATGATTTTTGACGCGATATGCAGCATATTATATGCCTATTTCTGCATATAATATGCAAAAAGTCAATGTGCATATATGCAGAACCAAAATGCATATTGGAAATATGCATTTTATATGCCAGAAATTATTCAATATATTGTGAATGTTATATGCCCAAAGTTAATTACGGAATTTAAAATAAAGTTAATCTGTATATAGTTATGTTTTGAATGTAATTGTACTTTGGTGGTTTGAATGGAACTTACAATAAATCGAAGGCGTAATCTCAAGTTTTTATTTTTACTATGAAATGTTTAACGTTAGAAAAGAAAATATAACAAAGTTGTTTCAAATTTAGACTTTTTCAATAGTAAGTCAATTTCAAACACACACATTCAATTTCAAACAGTGGAATTGGACTTTATTGTTAAATGGTATTTCAGGTTTCCAACTGTGAATCTGCTTCTATTATCTGCTAATGTATTTTTGTACTGGGAAAACACCCGTTCTTCATCACAAAAAACTAAAGGAGCAAATGTTTCTTTCAGCCAAATATAGTCTTCTAAAGTTCTAAACTATCCAACATTCATATATCACATTCCATTCATTACTTTAGTCATGACTCGAAAATCATAAACCATCTTGTTAGACCAGCGGTTCCCTTTAAACTTAAAGGATCCACAAATATAAGCAGCGACACTAAGTTATTAAATGAAAAATTTAAACCGTTGCGTGTTTAATTACTTAAATAAATCAAATACATATAGTATACGTGCAATACGTTTTAATATTTTTTGAGTAGTACAACTCTCTAAAATGATTCATTTATTTATCAATTACTACTAGTATTTACTAAATATCAAGTGTCATATTATTTATTAATACATTTGTAGTTTCAATATTCCACCTACAAACTTTTTAAATATGAATAATTAGCTTGATAAAATTTACTTGGGTCCTCAGTTAAAATCATTTTCTGTGCAGGGGTCAGAAGAAAACGGCATAGATTAGACATTTACATGTTAAAAATTGACCAAGAAGTGCATATTTCTCGTTTAGCATCTATGCACACGTGTATACTATATGCACTTGAAATATATGCAGAGGACTACATATATGCAATATGTTCAATGTCACATCCCTAATGATAAAGAATTAATTATCGGTGGAAATTTGCTGGTACTTCTATGGTATTTGTTAGATATAGTGAAAAAACCTGCTACAAATTTTCGGCTTATTTTGAATTGTGATTTCCAATTTAAAGATTTCTATAACTTTTCAAGCGTGTTGCGGTGTTAGATTAACATAGAATAAAATCCTAACCCTACTAACCTAGCCCTTGAAAAATTATATTACCACTGACCAAGTCGCTTTGCTCGGGCGAACCAGCCCTCGCTAAAACTCTTATTATAAAATCATAATTCGCTTGTTTGCAACAACAACGTCATAAACACAAAACATGTATTTTAGAGTTATACATTTAGACATATAAATCATAAAGTGCTGATCATTTTGGTAAAAAATTATCATTGTAACTCAAAAATATACCGCTAGAAAGGCTAAATGTCCTAACGATATACCATTAAATGTACGTACATTACAAGTACTAAAATGCCACTCCTGAAAAATAGCTTTTGTGAAGTTATGACAGTGTTCTCGCAAACAAACGAATTATCGACTTTTCAATACTTTTTTTTCCATCAAAAACTTCTAGTGATAATTATACAGCTATGGTAAACATAAAAGAATAATTTTCCATCTAGAATAAAAATAACCAGCAGAGATAAAAAAAAAGTTTCTTGGGATGTGCGGAAAGTTCTCGCCCTCAATTCACCGCCGGAAAGTTCATCGCACTCAATTCACCGCAAATCAGTTTATTTCAATATATAACAGTAATGCAACAAACACATGATAAAACAAATGTATCAGAAACTAAATGGACATCAATTACAAGAAAAATACAGGCTTGTTTAAGATATAGTTTCACGTCTCATTAAATATTTATAAAGCTTTTATAACCAAAGAAAATATATAGGGACAGGACTATTGAATTAATATTAATGATTGTTGTCACGAAATTAATTTCTCTGGGGTAGTATTTGGTTTTATTTAATCAATCAAAACCTAGAAGCTACTGACAAAAAAATTACGAGATGTCATAAACAGCAATGTTCCCAGGCATTTTGAGTATAGTACTTTTTTAAATGTAGCTACAAGAAAAGAAAACTTTATTGACATAGAAATTGACAGTGTAATGTTGCACTGTTAAAACTAGTTCTCTTATAATAATTAAAATTAGATATTAATACTCAGAACTCACTAGTAGGTATTTTGAAAATTGTGTGAAGTTCTGTTCATTATACAGGGTGACTCACATAAAAGTGTACCCAAGTTTGAATTAGTATAAATATTGTACACGTACAATCTTAAAATGACGGTGGTAGAACACATGAAAAAAATATAATTTTTATATTTAATTCAAATAATTTTTTTAAACTAATTTTATATACAATATTTATATAAATTCTAAGTTCAGTACACTTTTTTGTTGGTCACCCTGTATAATATTTACATTATAGTACATGTATGAAACAATAAATAATGATTAGAAAGGAGTCTCATCTACACGTTGAACAATTATTTATAGAAACTACCTGTTACACTTAGATAAATATATCCATTTTTCATATTTGGTGGAAGAATTACGAATCTTAATAGTCCTTTTATTGCCACATATACTAATATATTGAATATATGAGGAATGCTTTAGGGGTTAGACGTAATGTATAAAGTATTTGAATACGTTCTCTATTAATTACAATAATAACAGTGGTCCAAACTTTTCTTAACCCTGATTCAAAGGAATTCCAACCCACATTACTTAAATTGAAATTCACCAGGCGGTGAATTGAGTTGCAGTGAAATGAGTTACGTGAACTTACCATGCGAAGAGCGTTCCGGCGGTGAATTGAGGGCGAGAACTTTCCAGCAATCGTTTGTTATATATTTGTGCTATATGGACAGGGTTAGCCTCTTGATACGAAACTAGGTATGCGCAATAATTTGACACACGTGGCCAAGGGTTATAGTTAGCTGATTGTGGAGACATTCACCCTTATGTTCTCAAACACACCATAGTGCATCTAATGTCTAGAAGGCTGGAGGGAGAACTGAATTACTTCTAATATATTTAAATAAATGTTCATTATATGAGTATATAAACATTTCTTCTTGTCTAATCGTGTGTGATTATGTTAAAAATAAGATATTATGAAAAGACATATTCCAAATCGGTTTAGAATTATTAGAGTTATTAATTGTCCATGAGAGAAGAAGCCGGTTCGCCTGAACCAGCGGCTTGGTTACTGGGATTAACGATCAAAATTAGTAACGGGTTATAATAATGAAATATGATTTCACAATGTTTATTCATGCAAAAAGAAAAAAAAATAGCACAAAGCCAAATATTAATTAAGAAATTAATATGCTACATAAGATCCTTTGATCTGCAAAATAATCATAGTTCTCTTGTCGACAGATTCTGTTATTTTTTTTATTTCAGAGCGAGGAATTGGGTTTTTTGAAGTCTCAATTGCTTTCCACGAGCCTCCTTTTGAAGTAAACTGCTTCCCATTCTTGCTAATAACCTTCTTCATTGTATCTCTTAAGTTTTTGATAGGGTTCAAATCATAAAAACCTGGAAAATGGTGGCGGCGATGAGATCTTAACCTCTGTGAATACATAGCAAATGGTGGGATCTTAACCAGTGGGAATACATAGCAAATGGTGGCAGTGGTGGGATCTTAACCAGTGGGAATACATAGCAAATGGTGGCAGTGGTGGGATCTTAACCAGTGGGAATACATAGCAAATGGTGACAGCGGTGGGATCTTAACCAGTTGGAATACATAGCAAATGGTGACAGCGGTGGGATCTTAACCAGTTGGAATACATAGCAAATGGTGAGATCTTAACCAGTGGAAATACATAACAAATGGTGGAAGCGGTGGGATCTTAGCCTGAGGGAATACATAGCAAATGGTGGCAGTGGTGGGATCTTAACCTGAGGGAATACATAGCAAATGGTGACAGCGGTGGGATCTTAACCAGTTGGAATACATAACAAATGGTGGGATCTTAACCAGTTGGAATACATAGCAAATGGTGACAGTGGTGGGATCTTAACCAGTTGGAATACATAGCAAATGGTGACAGTGGTGGGATCTTTACCTAAGGAAATACATAGCAAATGGTGGCAGCGGTGGTATTTTAACCTGTGGGAATACATAGCAAATGGTGGCAGCGGTGGGATCTTACCCAGTGGTAATACATAGCAAATGGTGGTAGGAGTGGGAAACAATCATCAATATTGTAAACACAGTGTACAGTGAAGGGTTAGACTAATATATCATCAATTTCCTTTATTTTCTATACCTTCACGCTGAAGATGGGAGAGTTCTTCAAGGCACTCAAATAAGAGAAGGTTGCAAGAGACTTCTGAAGTCTTTTTAAATTAGTTACCCAATAAGTGAACTTGAGAAGAAATAATTCTAGTAATTTAATATTTGTGATGGTGTGTGATTATGTGTGTATAAAAATCTCACGATTGAAATGATCTCGATGTTTACCTTCGAAAATTGCGGAAGGTTATGTTTTGGTCAGAATATTTATAAATGGTGACAGGAATTTTGCCCGGCGGATTTTTGCCAGGGTGGAATTTTTGCCGGGCGGATTTTTGCCCGGCGGAATTTTCCCCGTGGATTATATATTTCTAGGTTTAAATTGGTAAATTGTAAATCATAAGTATAAAATGTGAGATGCAACTTACACAAATATAAAACGTTTTAATTTAACTTTTGCATATTGTACTTTAACAAGTTTTACTTACCAATGTAAAATATATATAGCCACGAAATTGAAAAGTAAAATGAATTTGATTCTACTTAAAATAATTGCAGAGCATATCTTTTAAATTTGACCGTTATATATTTTGTCAGTAGTTTAGTTTGAAATAATACTGTGTGGTTTGCTATTTTTAAAATACTATAATTTAGTTATCTCAACTCCCTGCAAACATTTCCACATGGCATACACATGGATGCCATGTGGTTGGATGGTTATAATATGGCAATATGTTTTTAAGATGTATCATCCATATTGAAACAACCTAAACACTAAAATAACAGATGTTAACCATGTGTAATTTACCACATTGAAACCACATGTCAATTACCATTTCAATAACAGATGTTAACCATGTGTAATTTACCACATTGAAACCACATGTCAATTACCATTTCAATAACAGATGTTAACCATGTGTAATTTACCACATTACAACCACATGCCAATTACCATTTCAATAACAGATGTTAACCATGTGTATATAATTTACCACATTACAACCACATGTCAATTACCATTTCAATAACAGATGTTAACCATGTGTAATTTACCACATCAAAACCACATGCCAATGACCATTTCAATAACAGATGTTAACCATGTGGTTACACCATATCATAACCACATGTTTAAAACCATACTGAAACCATATATTATAGATATTTAATTATAAACATAAAACATGGTAATTGGCATGTGGTTGAAATGTGGTAAATTACACATGGTTAACATCTGTTATTGAAATGGTAATTGACATGTGGTTTTAATGTGGTAAATTACACATTGTTAACATCTGTTATTGAAATGGTAATTGACATGTAGTTTCAATGTTGTAAATTACACATGGTTAACATCTGTTATTGAAATGGTAATCGACATGTGGTTTTAATGTGGTAAATTACACATGGTTAACATCTGTTATTGAAATGGTAATTGACATGTGGTTTTAATGTGGTCAATTACACATGGTTAACATCTGTTATTGAAATGGTAATCGACATGTGGTTTTAATGTGGTAAATTACACATGGTTAACATCTGTTATTGAAATGGTAATCGACATGTGGTTTTAATGTGGTAAATTACACATGGTTAACATCTGTTATTGAAATGGTAATTGGCATGTGGTTGTAATGTGGTAAATTACACATGGTTAACTTCTGTTACTTTTGAACTCTAAATACAATTATGTGAAAGAGGGCAATCAATCTACTTATTGTATAATTACAGTAGAACTCCACTATAGTCAAATCCTGTATAGTGAACCATCCTGTTTAGTAGAACCCTGTTTAGCGAACTAACTTTTATAGTCAAAATATTTAGTTTAGTTTGCCACAAATTGCCTTGTTTTCTATGAATTTCTATATAGTAAATTAGTTGTATTCCATGAAAGTTCTTCCAGTATAAATTTTCTTTAATGAAGTCATGTGTAGTGATCCGTTCTGATATTTAGAGTACTGAGAAATTAAATACACTGAATAATGAATATATTTGAAAAAAAAAAATTTTTTTATATAGTCTGCCATGATAATGCTAGTTTTCTATACAACTACACTCTACAGCAAGGGTGACCAAATGCAGCACCCATTGCTATTTTGGCTCTCAGAGCAGCACTCGTGCCCACCAGGGAAAAGGTGCTTTATTTTCTTCCAAAGAAAATTTAGAGTATTTAGCCCTGACTGCTTTATAAATTACAAGGATATATAATATAAAAGAGGATGGTAAGCTAATTGAAGAACAGAATATTTATAATTACCTTGATACTTTGTTAGTTAATTTTATACGTTAATAAGGTATTTTGGTACCCTTACACTGGTAAGAATTTGTGCAATCATTTTTATTTCCTTTTTTTAATAAGTTGGGAAGCAATTGTCATTTATCCTGTGATTTTATGAATTAGTTATTAAATTTTTTATTACTTGAATGCAAAACAACTTATTTTTGTTTTTATTGTGAAAAAAGAAAAGTATAATTATGTATCATTTATTAATTGCTTTTAATTCAAATAATAAATATACTACAAATATTTATGTTCCAAATATGTACGATTGTACGTACCTCAATAAAATCTATCTCCCCTCCTCTCATTTTAATTACTCAGTATCCCCTGCAATTTAAGAAACGAAAAGAAAATGGTAACTGCAATGTTATTCCATATTTCGGCAATGAAAAACACAACATGTGCCCACCCCTGCTCTAAAGTGAAGTAAATCATATAAAGTGAATATAAATTTATTAATTATAACTTCTAAAAGCTACTTCCATCATGTCCAGGATGGCTCAGTGGATATGTCCCAGACTCAAAACAACAGCAAACTACAGGGACCCCAGTTCGATTCCGGAAACACCTCTTCATTTCTTTTCCCATTTCTTCCAATTTAATTTGTATATAAACTTCAGGAACCAACTGATTACAATGAATGAATCTTCATCCTACTTTTTCAAGTCGTTAAATACCATTCATAATAGCTGTTAAATAGTGACGATTATATTGTTTACTTCTTAAATTATCGAAAATATAGATTTATTATTAGTTAGGTTAACCTTACTTCTTCAATTACGGTGATAAGTGAATTCTAAAAGAATGTTAGAATATATGTATATAAGTTAAATTAAAAGATGTTCTGTAATGATTATAAGTAAATTCAAAATTAATTTTATTTTAATTTCCATGGCTATTTAATATTAGTTAAATAAAACTTGTTATAGTACAATATGTTAAAGTTAAATTAAAACGTTATATATTTATGTAAGTTGCATCTCACATTTTATACTTATAATTTATCAATTTAAACCCAGAAATATATAATCCACTGGGAAATATCCGACGGGCAAAAATGCGCCTGGCAAAATTCCCCCGGGCAATATTCCGCCGGGCAAAATTCACCCGGGCAAAAGTCCTAGAACCTTAATAATTATATTTGTAATCTTGTTATTCGCATAAATCAAAAACTATTCAACCATATTGCCTGAAATTTGGTAAGACGATTGATTAATATCCAGGAACAATTTGAGTAGATTTAGGGAGCAATTGGGTCAAAGGTTAAAGTCATTTATGACGGTACACGGAAATCTGCCTAAGCGGAAAACTGCCATGTGGAAACTGCCATTCACTTACTGGCAATTAATGTATATATCTATTTTTTCTGAAATATTATTTAGTTATGTATCTCAGTGACTTTTCTGCATCCATTAGTATTGCCACTGGCGGCGGTAGAAGACTTTGTTCATGAAACAATTTTATTTTCTGGTAGCTTATTCGAGCCCCTTGTTTTTAATTTCCTATAAACGTCGCCAAATGGCTTTTGGTTACGAACCAAACGTTAAACCCCGTGTACTGATTTGTGATTACTAGCAAATTAGATTTTCTCGCAATTATATAATTTTAAATTATACTATAAATTAACTGAACGTTAAATCAACTTACATGTATGTTCATTATTTATTACATATACCTACATTTTTATTCTACATGTCATTAACACTGTCATATTTTACAATTTCCAAGAAGTATTATTAATTAATATGCAATGCAATTCGATCTAGTGAAATTGTCAAAGAATTAGGTAGGTAATAGTAGTTAAATAATCATAGATGCTGTGTTGCAAATTCTAAATATTTCACAAACATCGACCGAAGTTGTTTTATAATGAGTACAAGCTTACATTAAGCTTGAAGGCTTGTTCAATTTTCTAATCAAAAACAAAAAGAAAATAATTACTAAACCTGTTATGAACTGATAATGTAAAGATGCTCGTGTAAACAAAAAAATTGTACTCTGTCTCTAATACAATTATTTCTTTCTTTCTTCTCTTAATAGTTTTTAAGAAAGGTTTTAGTTTATAATTTCTTTATTGTATTTACTTTATTTATATAATGACGTATTTTATATGTTTTCTAATAAATTTATCTACATTTAACAATTATTTTTTGTTTTGTAAACTAGGTAAAAATGAATGTCCCCTTAACGAAGGGCGAATGCCGTTTTTTTTTATCTATGAAAATATTAATAGTGACTAAAGTCATTGAAATGCCAGAAAGTAACTGGCAAATTTACGCCTTATTTACGTCTTATTTGACGATTCTTATACAATGTTGGTATCTTAGCAGTTTTCCTTAGCAGTTTTCCTCTTGGCAGTTTTCCGCCAAACAGTTTTCCGGACACCATTTATTAATAACTCAAGGATTATTGGATAGTCAAGGTGATTTATAAGTGGTGGCAAAGATGTGCGCTCTACGAATGCCCGTTCTAGTTGTGAATGATATGAACTGTAACATTATCTGAAATTAATTTTTACCAAAGTGATTGATTTCGAAAATTTATTGAATTAATTTCAAAAACTGCTAAAATTAAACTTATAGAAGGTTAAAATATTTTTTAAAAACTCTTGAAATTATTCTCAAAATATATATAAACGAAAATTTGAATTTTTAAAATCAATTTTTGAAATTTTAATACAATTGCCGAGTTAATAAACTATTCGGAACTGGTTTAATAAAATTGATGGGGGTTATTATTTTTATATGGTATTACCACAGTACATAGAATAGTATAGTACCCCAGTTACATGTATTATTCAAATTTATTCTCGGTAGGCTGTGACGTCATGTATGTAAACAAGAGGTCACGTCATAGTAAACAGAATTGCTGTGGGTCACGTGGAATAGAGAATTAAGATGGCGGCCAACGCGACCGATCTGACAAATGATCTAATTATCTTGAATAAATCGTCTTCTTCAAGACTAAAAATTTGTTACTATTTTGGGTGTAAAAAGACCAGTAGCAATTTCATCAACAGTCATTTTTTAATTTTCGTCCGTATGACTATAAAGATTGGATAATAGCATGCGGTAATGTGGAATTAAAAAAAATATCACCGAAAACGTTATTTAACAAAAGTTGGGTGTGTTGCAGCCATCTTTTGTGTTTGTACTGTACGTACAAACGTACGCACCATTGTTGACATGTGACGTCACAGCCTACCGGGACACGCGTAATATCCCCCCTATAGCTCTGGGATACTATATATTCTCTGTACTGTGGTATTACCCAAGGTTCATAGACTATAACAGGTTAAACGAATAGAAATAGTACGAAATGTTACTAAGAGCTGAGTCTACAAATTCTTTATATGAAAACCTATTCTTTAGATTAAAACCTATGAAACCTATGTTACAAATAATTGACATTTTACATTGTTTATTTCTTATTTTATTAATGCAATATTAGGTTTGTTCTTTTTTTAGGCTTTTAGCTACAGAAATTAAAGCGGATGAAAATGGTGACCAGTGCCCATTAATCAACGGACAACGACGTGAATAGTAGTTAGCTTTTTGTCCTTTTAACAGTGTATAATAACCATTTCTTTGAAATATTTTTCATACCATTCGATAGATTATTAAATTCTAAAGAATTCTATTCTGACTCACGCCCGAGTTTAATCTACCGTTGAAGAGATATTCAAGAAGAAAGACAGAAATTGTTCCTTCCATTGCTAATTGTCGTAGTGAATAGCAGTTAGTTTTTGTTGGTTTTGCAGTGATAATAACCATTTCATTGATATATTTTTTATACCATTCGATAGATTATTAAATTCTAAAGAATTCTATTCTGACTCACGCGCAAGTATAATCTACCGTTTAACAGATATTCAAGAAGGAAGACAGAAAATGTTGTTTTCTCAATGGCAATTTTTTCCCATTCGTTTAACCTGTTATAGTCTATGAACCTTGGCATTGCCCTTCTATTGGTATTAACCTTTGTGATGTCCTTATTTAGTTAATAAAACAAGAGAGTGTTTCTGGAGAATAAATTCTAAAAATAATAGCATCTTGACGATACTTATACAATGTTGGTATCCAATTTACGTGCATTGAATACCGACTTATTTGAACAGATTAAATACATTTCTACATAATATTACAATTTCTTTTCTTTCTTTCTTTCTTTCCTTTAAGTAAGTTAATCAATAGGACGTAAATATATCCTATTCCTCCATTAAGTAAATCCTCCTGGTAACTTCAATAAATACTTCCTATGTTGTCCTATTCCAATAACTGTTCCAATCGAATCCCACTTCAATGATCTTGGATCCTGTAGGAACACTTCTGTTCCAACTGTCAAGTTTTTCTGACTAACAGAACTCCTATCGAAATATTTCTTCATTTTCTGTTTAGTCATATCCAAGTCATATCTTCTTTTCGCTTCCCTCCACTTGGTTTGGAAAGATTTCTGATGTGCTGGTACCGGTGATCTGAGAGAATGCCCGAATACCACTTCTGCTGGAGAACATCCTGATTCATTTGGGGTATTTCTCCATACCATAAGCCCTTTTAAATATTCCTCAGAGTTTATATTTCATGCATCAGTTGTTTTCTTTATAAGAGTTTTCATTGCCTTAACTGAAGCCTTAGCATGAGCGTTGGACTGGGGAAATATGGGCTTGACTGCACAAAGTTTACTCCCCACCGTTTAAGAAATAGCTTGAAATCTCTTGATGAAAACTGAGGTCTGCAGTTGCATCTGAATCGTACGGGTACTCCTAGATCAACAAAGCACTTTCTGACTGCTGATATCAGGCAACTGGACGTTGTTTTTCCTATGTTGAATTTAAATACAGTTAGCCATCCTGAAAGTCTATATGTATAAACCAGGTAATCTTTTCCACTGTATGAGAGAAATTCTGCAGAGACTTCTTCAAAGATTTGCGACGGAGCTGATTCTATAATCATTGGCTTCTTTGTCTGAGTTGCTCTGTTTTCTTGGCAAGGTAAACATGAAGATATCATGTTCGTTAAGTCACTGTTCAGATGAAGCCAATATACAGTTTGTCGCGCTCTCCTCTTTGTACGTTCTAATCCTTGATGCGCAAGATAAAGTTTTATCAAAATACTTTTTCTGCATTCTGAAGGTATAACAAGGCGATGACTGTACAATATCAATCCTCCTTCCACTGATAGCTCATGCCTAATGTTCCAGTAAGCACGAAGATCAGGAGTCAATTGTTTTCTTTCTATAATATTGTTGAAACCAGTAACGATGAGCTTTTTCAACTCCTGATAATTTGTATCCTTATCAGCTTCTTCTTTTAGCTCATCTAGATGTGGATTATTCAGATATTCTCTTTGAATAGACTGGATTTGAAGGCATCTAATGATGGAAAGACTTTCTTCATCTTCATTTTCGTTTAGGTCAACGATTGGAATCCGAGACAGAGCATCCGGTATCTTGTGTAGAGTTCCTTTTATCCATTCGGTCGTGAAGATGTAATTACTCAGTTTCTCTTTTAATCTCTGAAGTCTTTTGTTTTCTATCTCATGGAGTCTTTTTAAGTTAAGGTTTATACCAAAGGCTTGCGATCAACTAACAGAGTAAAATGTTCCATTCCAAGCAGATAAATTCTACATTTACTCACAGCTCATGTTGCGGCTTGAAGTTTCAATTCTACCATTGAATATCTTGTCTCTGTATCAAATAGAAATCTTGAGCTGCAACGTATCATCTTCCATTCTTTACCATGTTGCTGCAATAAGACGTATCCAAATCCATTAAGTTTCGAAGCGTCCGTTTGGATAATCGTAGGAGCTGAAGGTTGAAACTGAGCTAGTACAGGTGGATTACATAATGCTACTTTAGTCTTCTGGAATGCTTCATTATGTACTGGTAGCCATAAGAATGTTGTAATCTTCTTCAACAACTCCCTGAGAGGTTCTGCAGCTGAGCTCACTTCTCGGCTGAACTCTCCTAACTGGTTAACCAAACCAAGAAATGACTTCAAGTTGGTAACTGATTTTGGTTGAGGAAACTTCATGATAGCCTCAATCTTTCCAGGATTTGCTGCGATTCCTTTGCCTGATATGACATATCCAATGTATTTCACTTCTTCGTTTGCAAAACAAATTTGTCTTGATTTAGAGTAATCTTACTCCTTCTGCAACAATCCAAGTACTTCTTCACCAGTTCAACATGTTCTTCAAATGTTGAGCTGTATATGAATGCATCCTCAATGACCTTTTCAACATTTTTCAAATCTACAATAGCAGCGTATTATTATTTTCTCTTTTATTGCAATGTTTTTCAACTTAATCACAGCTGATAAACATGCATACGTACGAATATTGCATCTGTTTGCTGTAGTGAGTTTCACGTTACACTTTTTCAAATGTCTGTGATTGACATTCTGTCTCTTTAGAAGGCTTCTTACTGCTACAGTAATTTCTGCTCCTGTATCAGGTACAGCAGAAAAATTACATTTGTTGTTTCCAACTGCAATTTCTATTTGCACTAATGGTGAAGCTTTGTCTTTTTTTCTCACGGTGGTGCTTAGCAAGTTAGCAGGGGTGGCACTTCTAAGGTTAGAAATTATATAGTTACTAACACTAAGAATATAGTTTTTAAAATATATGTTCTAAAGTTATAATTCTAAGAATATACAATATTGCGAATAAGAAAATAAAAATATTGACTATTATGGTTATGTTTCTTAGAATAATGTTTATAAAAATACGATTCTTAAATATATGTTTTTAAAGTTATAACATTCTAAAAAACCTAATTTTAACGAATAATAGTATAAAGATAATGTATTCACCGAATATGTTTTTAAGGTTATAAAACAAAAGATTACTGGTTATAAAAATACGACAAATAAGAATAATGAACTACCGCATCAAATTTGAACGTCTAAATTTTTAAGAATATTGTTCCTTGCCGATAAGTTGTTTGGGATATTGTGTACTAAAGTTACTAGCTCACTGATTGGCTATGGAAGTATATGATTGGCCAATAAGAGACGAGTACTGTGAGTTATTGGAAAATGAAAATAAGTGAAATTTAGCACAAACAGCAACAGCGCTTCATAAATTGAGTTGATATTTGACTGAAAATTTCAAAAGGAATCAGGTTTATTATGCTCATTTTAATTTAGATTTAGATTGAATATGATTATTATATATACATTATATAAGGTTATCTCAATTAATCTTTTGGTAAGTTTGCCTAGATATTTATATGAAATAGGTATACCAATAATTGTTTTGATAACGGAGTTTTTTTAAATCCGAATATAAAGTTATCAATCATTATCTTCTTATTTCTGTATAAAGGGGTGCAATTATTCAATTTCAATTGCATTGGATATATCTTCTATTTAATTTTACCCTTTACAAGTGTCATATTGTTAGGTACGTACGTACCTACGTCTAAAATCAAAACGATATCAGATCTCCCTCTATAACTAATGTTTGATTATAGTATATGAATTTCAATAAAATAAAAGTGAACTCTAGGTTGTTCAAGCCTGAAATATTATAATTTCAAATTTAGCACACTCAATAAGTAAATAAGTGTATGTTAATGCACCTACCGTACGTTCAGTACCTAACTATTACTGAAAAATAACTAGGCATTAATATTATTTAATGTTTTTATATTTTTTTATATCTACACATAGTCTTTCTCCAAGATAGGTATGTTTATTCTTATTAAAATATCAGTTTTGCAAATATTTAATGATTATTTGTATCTTACAAAGTAAAATGACGAAATTTGTTCAATTCAAGTTGACGGTCCAATATATAAAATAAATATAGTAGTATTACTATGTCAAATAGGCATTCATTTCTTGAGTTTAATTCTTTAATGTCTACACAAAGTCTTTCTTTATTAAGTGTCGATTCTTATTAAGATGTTATTTTTGCAAATATTCAATTATTAATTGTAGCTTATAAAGTGAAATGATGAAATTTGTTCACTTAAAGGATGACGGTCCAATTTTAAAAAATATATAGGTATACTGTATAATTTACTGAAAAGTAACTAGGCATTCTCTTCTTGATATTCTTTAATTTCTACTCAGTCTTTATTTATGAACTGTTTATTCTTATTGAGATATTATCTTTGACAATTTTTAAATCTAAGATTTTTAAGTCCTCTTATGGATTATTTGAAGATTACCTATAAAGTGAACTGATGAAATTTGTTCTTTTAGCGTTCACGTGATCTTTATTTCTGCAAATAGGTATGGGCTGGTAGAGCAAGTTTCACGCATAAAAAGATTTTTTTAATTCATAATTAGTTTATAATAACTCTAATTTAAATTATTTTAAATTTTTATTAGACACTAATATTTCAGCATCATAATTGTGGAATTTTTAAATAATTTGAGATGAGTTAAGAACGCCAAGTTCTTTGTGTGAACGAGTTGCCACACTAAACAGCACCACATAAATTGACGAAAAAAACACTTACATCTTAATATTATTAAATTTTTCAGATGGTCTTTCCTTATGATCCGTTTATTATATTATTTAAAGATATTAGTAAGCATATATTTAGTGTAATTTATATAGTGGAATAAAGAAAAATGTCTATAAATAATGCAAGTGTTTGTATGGTCAGCTATACTCAGTAGGTAGGTAGGTAGGTAGGGCCGTAGGGTAAGTTACGAATTATCGGTCAGTGTCACATCTTCGATCAAATAAGATAAGAAAAACTCATAGCATAATAATACTAATTATTTTATTATAGCTGTTGATATCTGTGATAGCTGCAGGTATCATGGATACCAATTAAAATGAAAGTAAAATAATTATTATTACTTACATCGTTTTTTTTTATGACCGAAGATGTGGGACTGACCGATAATTTTTAACTTACCCTACATTTGATAATAGGTTTCGCGTCCAGATAGAATGTTAGCATTAATTAAATTTATATTTTATAATAAGCAGCGCTGGGAAAATATGCTTTTAAAATAATAGATCACGAAAATATTATAGACGGAGAGAATTAAAGAGTATTGAATCGTTCTAAACCAGCTGTATTTAGTATTCGATACCATTTCATTTAGTTTCGTCTATGGTATTTTTTGGATCAATAGCTTTAAGAACATATTGTCCCAGCCCTAATAATAAGTATGACCAACAGTCATTACATTTGATTAATGATATTCAAACTCAACGGGAAATTCATAATATCAGAGGTTATTTTGGTTTCAAGCTTTCAAATAGGAATCTTTCTATTCATCATCAGGAGAAGGGTGAAAAACCTGACAATGAATTTTATGACCAATAGTTGTTTGTTAGATACCGTCTTTCTATAGTTAATCAATTTTAATTTATCTATTAAATATTAGAATATGAGACAAAAAATTAGAAAAATTGTTACTTGTAAAAATTGTTACTAATGCTGATTACATTAATTCTCTTGAATAATTCTACTTTTCATATATATGTAACAAAATCAAATGCGTTTTATTGTTGTTTATAATGTCTTCTTGTTTCTATGTATGAACTCTATTCATATGTGCTACTTGTTGCTATATGTGTCCTCTAAGCTCTTGATCCTAAATGTCCTGTTGTACCTAAGGTCCACCGACAGTTGTCCCCACGACAATTGGGCCCCAGGCAATTGGAGCCCAGAACAATTAAGCCCAGAAAAAGATTGAGCAGAAGACACAATAAAGAAGTGCTACTTTGTTATTACTAGGAAAGGTCAAAGATACAATATTATCTTTGAAATATGCTATATTCTCTAAATTTATATTGATATACCTGATAAGGGACATATTAGCAAGCCCCTTAAATCGCATTTGGATGCTAATCTAAAGTTACGGTGTAATAATAATCTTTTAAATATATAATTTAAATCATTATCATATGGATCCATGGCTTACTTAATTATACGGCCTGATTTTCTGCCTTTTCGTCAAAAAATAGAAGGTCAATTTTTTCTTCATCGTTGCAACTTTTTTCAGTAAAATTAAGAATTTCACTCAATAAATTTGTTAATCGAAATTCTACACAACCAAGATAACTCTCAAATATATATGAATAATCGGTAGTCAGAATAGGTATCCGGTAAATTCATCGTCGTAAATTCATCGCATGGTAAATTCATCGCATGGTAAATTCATCGCGTGGTACATTCATCGCATAGTAAATTCATCGCGTGGTAAATTCATCGCATGGTAAATTCATCGCATGGTAAATACATCGCATGGTAAATTCATCGCATGGTAAATTCATCGCTTGGTAAATACATCGCTTTGTAAATTAATCGCATGGTACATTATAAAATTAAATTGATAAACTTAAATATACTTTTTGCAAATTATCGCGCCGACCTCACTTTATTTTTCACTGGATTAGGGTAACTTGTTTGTACGAATTTGTGATTTTATTTTATTCTAAATGAATGGATTTTAGTAATAGAATGTCATATAATTTTCACATGTAGGTATATCATTCGATTAATATTTAATTTAAAAATTTTAATGTGTGAGTATACTTGCATTAATTTATTATTTTATAGTTATGCATATTTTTCTTTAATTTAATTTTTTAATATTTCTCAAATTACGTATTTGGGTAGCTACTCATAGTTTAAAGAACAACATAACTGTAAATGCTACATCTCTTTGAAAATATGATCAGCAAAGCATAATTGACTCAGTACATTTGAAGCAGGTTTTCTAATTAATTGAGAGGTATTGATTACAAATGAATTTTTTTAAAAGTAATTCAGATATATTTTTTGTGCAGCTGTAACGGTAGAATTTAATCTTTAATATTAACGGTTTACATGGGCAACTTATCCATATATTATTTCGTAGACCGACAATTGGGCCCAGGACAATTAGTCCCCACGACAATTAGGCACCACGACAATTGGACCCCGCACAATTGTGCCCACGACAATTGGGCCCAAGGACTAATAAAGTATTTGCCCAATTTTTCAGAGTCTACAGTATTAACTTAATTAGAGACCATTGCTATCGTAATAATTAGGGATGTGACAATATGCGTTTGGTATAAAAATATAGTCTTGAACATAATTATAATATAGAATATTCTTAATATGAAAAAAAAAACATTCTTGGTATGAAAAATATATATCTTAGAACATATTCATTTTATGAATAAACGGTTTTATTCTTTTAAATTAGTATAATTTTCTGTTCTGAGATAAGTCATGTAAGCAACATATTTCATTGTTATAGTAACCCTATAATGAACTCCTGTATAGTGAATGGGTTAAGATGTAGCCAATAGAAAAAAAGAATGTAGCTATTTTAGATGAAGAGACAATAGAAAATAAGAAAGTGGGTATTTATCATCGTTTATTTACCTCTCTATTATTTGTATTATCTACCTTCCTTTTATACGTCATCAATGATTTATTATGTGAAGAATTTACCTGCGATGAAATTACCATGCGATGAATTTACCCGCGATGAATTTACTGCGATGAATTTACTCGCGATGAATTTACACTGATCCGTCAGGATATACTGCAGGATTATGCTTAATAAACAATCATTATTTGGTTACAAAACGTGGCTGAGTTATATTACAAATGAAAATAGTAACCTATTTTTTTGACGAAAAGGCAGAAAATCAGGCCGTATAATTAAGTAAGCCATCATGGATCCAATGTGTACTGTGTAGTGTACATCGTCTGACAAAGACAAATATTTAGTAAAAAATGGAAAAAATTTGAAGGTAATACGTTACATTGAACAGTTATTTGAACAGTTCTTGGGATAAAATGAGATTATGAGAATACCCTTTGGAATAAAGATTCATAAAACTCTTCTGAACACTGAACAGGTTTCAAAAAATTCACATTAACTTTAATTCAATTTGTAGGTTCCAATAATTTCGGCAGGTCTAAATACATACACTCTTGTTTTCTATTGTTTCTTGCTTACGTGACTTATCTCAGAACAGAAAATTATTGTAGTTAGAAAGAATTATAGTATTTATTCATGAAAACAATATGCTCTATTAAAAATATTCATTTTTCATATCGAGAATATTTTTTCATGTAAGGAATATTTTTTATTTAAAATATGCTCAAGACTATATTTTTTATGCAAAATGCATATTGTCACAACCCCAGTTATTATAGTAGCAATGGTCTTTAATTAAGTTAAAACTGTAAACTCTGAACAAATGGACAAATAATATAATTGTCTTGGGGCCCAATTGTCGTAGGTGCAATTCTCTTGGGGCCCAAGTGTATTGGGCCCAACTGTCGGTCCAATGTTCCTATAGTGTGTCCTGTTGATCCTAAGTATGTTCTGTTGATCATAATTGTGTGTCCTGTTGATCCTAAGTATGTCCTGTTGATCCTAAGTATGTCCTGCTGATCCTAATGTCCTTTTGATCATAAGTATGTCATACTGATCCTAAGTATGTCATGTTGATCCTAAGTATGTTTTGTTTATCGTAAGTATGTCATGTTGATCCTAAGTATGTCATGTTGATCCTAAATATGTCATGCTGATCCTAAGTATGTACTGTAGATCCTAAGTGTGTCATCTTGATTCTATGTGTGCCCCTTGAGATCCTACCTGTGTCCTCTTGATCATATGTGTGTCCTCTTGTTCCTAAGTATCTTCTTGTTGTTATTATCTACCTTTTCCTAAGTGTCTACTAGTTGCAAAGTGTCTTCATGTACCTTAAGTGTATTCTTGCTCATAAGAGTCTTTTTCTCTAAGTTTCCTTTTTTACCTAAGTGTGTCCCCGTTGCTCATGTGTGTCTTCTTGTTCGTAAGTATCTTCTTGTTCGTAATTGTCTCTTGTTCGTAAGCGTCTTCTTGTGCGTAAGTGTCTTCTTGTTCGTAATTGTCTTCTTGTTCGTAATTGTCTTCTTGTTCGTAATTGTGACTTCCTGTTCGTAAGTGACTTCTTGTTCGTAAGTGTCTTCTTGTTCGTAAGTGTCTTCTTGTTCGTAAGTGTCTTCTTGTTCGTAAGTGTCTTCTTGTTCGTAAGTGTCTTCTAGTTTCTGAGAGGCTTTTCTAGTTACCATAGAGGTGCGATAAAAAAACGGTTATTAATTAAATATTTGAATAAAAATTAGTTATTATTTACTTACTTATCACCTTCGCAAAATGATTGCGGTAGGTTATGTTTTGATGGGAATTTATTCGCATAACTCATAAAGTATTCAACCAAATTACCAGGAATTTGGTGTACGATTGTTCATTATCCAAGAACCATTTGATCTAATTTTGGGAACGATTGGATTGAAGGGCAAGGTCACGAAAAGGTCAAAATCGATTGAAGCGGTAGCAAACATGCGAATGTATGTACTCTGAGTGCCCATTCTAGTTGTTAATTTAAAATGATGCTAAGATTATTTTGTGATTTCGTCATATTTGGATAACTGTTCGAATGCCTATAGAGAAAATGCCTACAGACAATACGTATAACGGTAAAAATGACTAATGGTCTCTTCCATTCACCACAGGCAGGTTTAGGGTGGAGCACTTGAAGGTAATCAGTGACACACATTCAAATAAACAATAGTTTAATTTTATATAATGTATTCATAGCAGTTATATATTTGAACTACTGTTATATAATGTATACTGCTATCACGATCAAATAACTGCTACATTGCAAAAACAAACTGCTATACAAAAGAAATAATACGTTGTTCTGAAATTTAAGCTTATGAAAGAAACACGGTACTATAAAGATATAACTTTTAAACTATTAAAAGTGTAGGAGTTTACGTGTAAGCTAAACCACTCTGTGAGCCTTTAAAATGCCTGAAAATATTTATCATAATTTTTGTCGTAGCCATTTTCGCGTACTTCTTTTTGAAAGCTCGAAAAAGTCGTCCAAGAAACCTAGATTTTAAACAGGTTTTTTGACAATCTTCCAGTAGAAGTTCGGACATTTTGAAACGAGATTCGTGATCAACGGTCACTGTGATGATGTACTATCAGAGAAAAGAGTCACTGTGATGATGTACTATTAATGAAAAGAGTCACTGTGATGATGTACTATCAGAGAAAAGAGTCACTGTGATGAAGTACTATTAATGAAAAGAGTCACTGTGATGATGTACTGTCAGAGAAAAGAGTCACTGTGATGATGTACTATCAGAGAAAAGAGTCACTGTGATGATGTACTATTAATGGAAAGAGTCACTGTGATGATGTACTATTAATGAAAAGAGTCACTGTGATGATGTACTATCAGAGAAAAGAGTCACTGTGATGATGTACTATTAATGAAAAGAGTCACTGCGATGATGTACTATAAATGAAAAGAGTCACTGTGATGAAGTACTATTAATGAAAAGAGTCACTGTGATGATGTACTGTCAGAGAAAAGAGTCACTGTGATGATGTACTATTAATGGAAAGAGTCACTGTGATGATGTACTATCAGAGAAAAGAGTCACTGTGATGATGTACTATTAATGAAAAGAGTCACTGCGATGATGTACTATAAATGAAAAGAGTCACTGTGATGATGTACTATCAGAGAAAAGAGTCACTGTGATGATGTACTATCAGAGAAAAGAGTCACTGTGATGATGTACTATTAATGAAAAGAGTCACTGTGATGATGTACTATTAATGAAAAGAGTCACTGTGATGATGTACTGTCAGAGAAAAGAGTCACTGTGATGATGTACTATTAATGGAAAGAGTCACTGTGATGATGTACTATTAATGAAAAGAGTCACTGTGATGATGTACTATCAGAGAAAAGAGTCACTGTGATGATGTACTATCAGAGAAAAGAGTCACTGTGATGATGTACTATCAGAGAAGAGAGTCACTGTGATGATGTACTATCAGAGAAAAGAGTCACTGTGATGATGTACTATCAGAGAAAAGAGTCACTGTGATGATGTACTATCAGAGAAGAGAGAATCATCCAGATATATGATCGGAAAATAAATATGAAAAAAATTCAAAGAAAAAAATAATAGAAAAGCTTTTGGGATAGAAAATCTGAATAAAAAATTTGAAAAATATTCCAATAAGATAAAATTTAAAAAGGGGTTTAGATATATTTACTGATAAAGTAGAACTCCTCTATATGATGAACTTCAACTAGTTAACTATAGACTTCAGAGAGTTTACTTTACTATAGAGGATATAAGTGATGAATAGAAAACGTGCTATTTTATGGCAGACTATAGAAAAATTCTTCATTTTTTTAAAATAAATTCAGCATACAGATTAATTTATTTATCATTATAAAGGAGTTGCATTTGTAGAACTCCTGTTTCATTTTATTACTTATCAAGTTATCACTATAGATGTAAGTTCTTTATACAGGAATTCAATATAGAAGAGTTCCACTGTATTAAATGATTTATAATATACTTAAACATAATCTTAAATTCGTTCATGCTAAAATGTCAGCTAACACTGTCGGTGACAGTGCTCACGGATGCAGAAAAGCTACTTCGTGAACCAAGGAATGGGACTGAAAGAGACACAACTGCACTCTCAAAAGAGAAAATTGAAGGGCTGGATTCTAAAATCAGATTTTTAGAATTTTAAATAATGAAGGAGTTGTAAGGTATAACGCGTCACGGCCAATAATTGTCCGAAAGTCCGTTATGAAATTCTGAAGAAATTATAGTCAACAAATGCGTATTGATAAGTTATTTCACGAGGTGTAAAGAGATTTCAATTTAGACGAAAAAAAAGGGATACAGGGAAAACTTTCAGACATGTCATGCACAAAACAGAACGACAAAGCTTCTAAGCTCAATAGAGTTAGACCTCATTAATTCTTTTAATCAATTTAGGGCATCACAGTGACTATTTTCTCTGATAGTAC
>CANNZV010000148.1:620904-699338 GCA_947561585.1 Caprella mutica
CTGATAGTACATCATCACAGTGACTCTTTTCTCTGATAGTACATCATCACAGTGACTCTTTTCTCTGATGGTACATCATCACAGTGACTATTTTCTCTGATGGTACATCATCACAGTGACTCTTTTCTCTGATGGTACATCATCACAGTGACTCTTTTCACTGATAGTACATCATCACAGTGACTCTTTTCTCTGATGGTACATCATCACAGTGACTGTTTTCTCTGATAGTACATCATCACAGTGACTGTTTTCACTAATAGTACATCATCACAGTGACTCTTTTCTCTGATGGTACATCATCACAGTGACTATTTTCTCTGATAGTACATCATCACAGTGACTCTTTTCTCTGATAGTACATCATCACAGTGACTCTTTTCTCTGATAGTACATCATCACAGTGACTCTTTTCACTGATAGTACATCATCACAGTGACTCTTTTCTCTGATAGTACATCATCACAGTGACTCTTTTCTCTGATAGTACATCATCACAGTGACTATTTTCTCTGATAGTACATCATCACAGTGACTCTTTTCTCTGATAGTACATCTTCACAGTGACTCTTTTCTCTGATAGTACATCATCACAGTGACTCTTTTCTCTGATGGTACATCATCACAGTGACTATTTTCTCTGATAGTACATCATCACAGTGACTCTTTACTCTGATAGTACATCATCACAGTGACTCTTTTCTCTGATAGTACATCATCACAGTGACTCTTTTCACTGATAGTACATCATCACAGTGACTCTTTTCACTGATAGTACATCATCACAGTGATTTTTTTTCTCTGACAGTATAACATCATTAGGTTTGTGACATCAGACAATATGCATTTCAAAATATGTAGTATATGCACTGGGGAATATACTGCATATGCAACAGGTTTTATGCCTTTTGAGAAAACGCATATGCATCACAGTGACACACCACACAATAAGTTGTGACACAAACAGGTACGTCATAAATAGCTATCTGTGTCGGAACAAAAACACCTATTCAAGTGTCATTTTGGCGCTCTTCATCTTACTGTGTCAATATGGAACTCTGATTGATCTCTATGTGTTGGTTTTGAAACAATACGTGTGTTGATACGACACATTATAATCTGTCATATCGGCACACTCTTTTCTCTCGGTTTATACATAACTAAATGAAATTACCTGAATACTAGAATTCCCTACTCAGAAATAAATTTGGCTTTCAAATCATTTAATAAATAGGATAGGTTCTACCATGATACAATAACTACAAATTGAAATTGAATTTCTTCTGCGAAGTCCCCCTCGTGACGTCATAGAGGATGGTATTGTATATCAAATTGTTGTCACTTGTATAGGCGTATAGCAAATTCATTTTGAAAGTATCAACTGTCATAGTTTCTTTTTATTTATTTAGGTAATATTTTGCAATCAGAAAAATGGTAAATAAGATTTAATTAACATAAGTATTAATAAATAATCCTTAATTAATTGAATTATTTTTCCATTGGTTCAAAAATATTATTAGTGTTTTCTATTCATCTTTTTAATAATATATCCGATAATGCCCCATGTCAGATTTTAAATTTTAAATTGTTTATAAAGAATACTGTAGGAATAAATATATTGATTAATTTTAAGTAAAACCACTGCATCGTTCTTTTTATTTATAGCTATTTTTTTACTTATATCATTTTTAATTTAGATTGATGTTAACGTATATATTTAATGTTCCACAAGTTTGTAACTTTTCTGGATCTGAATAAATAAAAAATATATATATAATAAATAGTCTCAGAGAGAATTTTTTAAGTTATTTGACATGATTTGGTGCAATTATGAACATCAAGGGGGAAATGATATGAAGAAATAACAGCTCTTAAATGTATTCCAACCGGACGCAATGAGAGTGCGTGACGAACAAACTAACAAACAAATAACACAATACCATAATAGAAAACTTCCTTGACGAAAACCTATCAGGGGTGACTGTTGATAGAATTTATAACCCCGTGAATTAATATATATTACAGGTCATATATTTATATAGGTAGATCACATAAATATAACTTTGGTGGTTCTTTACCTCGAAATAGCATGGTTATTATACCATGCTATATTGCCGTACTAAATAGTAAATACATGTAAATATACGAAATGAAAATAATTTTAAGTAGGTAAATATGTATTTTAGACAAAATTGGATGACAAATTCGTTATTCTCGTTATATACTTTATGTGAATGTCATGAAAATGGTATGTAATAAGCTGTAATTATATATCATTAACTAGGTATAAACAAAATAGCATGGTATTGCCTCACTTCTTTCACGTCACAAAATACTCCCGCACGGTGGTAGGGGTTTGGGGGTACTACCCCTCTAGTTTAGTGTAGCTATACCTAATGATAAAGATTCATACCTACTAGGAATTTTATATTTAGTTATGTCAAATTTGAAATTATAAAAATTCGGGCTTCAACAATCTAGAGTTTATGGTTATTTTATTGAAATTTGGCTACAACAAATCAACCATAAATGAACTATCTAGATTCTAGTTACCCAGTATATTCAATTTACACTTCAAAATATTTTCTGACTCAAGAATTATGAGATGCTGTTAAAGCTAGTAGAGTAGCTAGGTAGCACTGCTTCAACTGCGACAAACCATTATTTTGAATAATTAGCTGTATAGCCTACTTAAATGGCAGTACTTTTCGTATTGATAATTGATATAATATATATATAGACGCGTTTACTACAACAAATATTAGTTATAGTGGAAAATGTGATATCGTTGTAATTTTAAACGCAACTTATACGTGGTAGAATCTATTATAAACTATATCATATGCAATTCAAATACATTCATTCAGAAATAAAATAATTACTTAATCTACAGATTTCAAAGAAATCCTCTATCAATAGGTTTTAGGTAGGTGTACAAAACCTATACTAGATTGGGCTACCTACCTAGATGTAATTTCTTAAGCGAAATATAATATAGATTATTAATGTGATATTGTGCATATTGCATACATGCAGTGACTCTGCAAAATATTTCAAGAGCATAAAATATTCATGTGTGCATATATGCAAACCGATAAATATGTGCAACTTGTTCACTTTGCAACATGAAACAGTCTACCACAGCATCCCTATGCAGTTTTCTTCAGTGACCACTGCATAGAAAACGTTTTCAAATTATCTGTGGACTCCCTTAGATAAACTGCTAATAAATGCGTAAACTTAGTACCTAGATTTTATGAAAATGTTCATTAAAATCTAAAAAGTTCGTAGGTGGAATAATAAAAACACAAATATATCAGGAAATATATATAACAATTGGTATTTAGTAATTAGCTACTGTTAGTAATTGTCATTGATAAATAAATGAATTTATTTATTTTAAAAAGTTGTACCTACTCCTCTAAAATATGTAAACAAATAGCACGTATTTTACGGTATAAAATTTAATTAAGTAATTAAAAACACAATTATTTTAATTGAACCATTCAAGACTAAGGAACGGAATTCCAAATATTCTTGCTACATATTGCAGAGATAGGCATATAATATGTGACAATATAAAGAAAGGAATATGTTCTATATTGTCACATCCCTAATAACCATCGATAACCAAAATCTAATGTAACTAGAGCTGATATTAATTATATATCTAACAACTCAGTTTATGAAGCGCTGTTGCTGTTTGTGCTAAAATACCCATATGACTGCATATAACAGGACTCCGCCCCCTTTCTCCTTGTAGGTTTTGGCCGACCAATCAGAGAAAAGTCTGCGTTAGTGCCATATTTCAGAATACACAATATCCATACTGTACTTTTTCGATAGGAACTTAGGCGGTGGAGACAGTAACTCAAAAAACATATACGCTGTGTACGTATTCTTAGAAACAATATCTTTATTTACTATAACTTTAAAAACTTGTGAGTTAGAAATGCTATTTTAATATCCTATATCCTAAAAGTACTATATTCTAAAAATAATATACATTAAAAACTGTATTTAAAAAAAATTAGGTATAAATGCCTTAACCTTATAACACGATATCCTTAAAAAATATATAGTTAAAATTACTATCGTTAACTGTAACTATTTATATAACCATATTCATTAATACCAGTATTTTAGAAAAAATATTTTATTCAAACGATAACCTAAAAACTCTTAGGCGTTTTTATCTATATTTTTAAAATCTTAGACGGAAGAATCATAACCTTCTTGGGCACACCGGCGAGCAGTTCTGAGTGAGTTAATCTTTCCCGTCAAACTCTTTCTTGCATCTTCTCTCTTCGGTGCTTTGCAATCCTTTATCCAATGTCCAGTCCTGTTCCAATTTTTTCATGGGAATTTCATTGTTGGACATTTTCCGTACTGATGCTGCTTTTTACATTTATTGCATTGCTTTTTACTTTCTTTCAGTGAGTCTCTTCCGAAATCTCGTTTCCTATCTTTAGTGACTTTGGCTACTTTCTTAGTGCTTGAAAGATTTTCTGAATCTCTAATTGACGATTCGTGATTTTTGCAATAGTCAATAACAGTTTGCAAGGTAGGAAATGGGTTTATACCCAGAAGTTTCTGGCGTAGTTCCCTGTTCTTTATGCCAGACATCACTCTTGTGACCAAGCGTTGCTTCTTGCAATGAGCACACATGTCTGCTTCTGCTGACAACATCTTGACTGCAACGAAGAATTTGTCGAAAGATTCACCATCTTCTTGCTTTCGTTCGTGGAACATCACCCTGTCAATTGCAATATTGCGCTTTGACCGCAGGTGTTGTTGTAATCTGTCCAGCGTTTCTGTAACGGATATTTCATCTTCGTTAGTGATGCCTGTCGCACATTTCACCAGTGCTTTCGTTTCAACTGACATGCAACTTCTCAAGTATGCCAGTTGAATTCCAATCGGTATTTCTTTTTTTTCTGTACCATAGAATGATCGTTCCATGATTCTCGCCAACTAGTAAATTGACTAAATGAAACGTCAGCCTCCTGTTGAGACGGTTTAGTAACTGCAGGGTAGCGTTCAGTTTTATGGTGATGTCCTTCAGTTGTTGCTGGAGGAGTGTTGACTGCACCACTTCGCGTAGATAGAGACTCATGTAGTACTCGTATCTGTTCTTCTTGAAGCTCTAAACGTCTGTGTTCTAGATCTCTTCTTTCACTCTCTTCTTCTCTCCATCTTTCATTGTCGGCCTCTTGCCTTTCTAGGTACTGCTGAAACCAACTTGGAGGTGCTGCTGATTCCTTAGCTTTCTTTTTCTGTTGGCTTGTCCCTGCCATGCTGTGCGTTTTTCGAATGTTTCAATCGAAGTAGTTGCAGGTTCAAATGTCTACAGCGCCATGTGATGTTCTTATCTATACAAATAATTTCCTTAGTGTGTTTATTAATTTATTAATTTATTTAGTGTGTTTATTTATTTATTGTCCGCTTTTACACGACGGGTATTAAACCTGAAGATTGTAACTATGATACGCACGGGAATATATTGAGTTGATATTAAAATATCCTGTTTCTATTCAATTTTTAAATTTATTTAATCTATAAATTAAATTAGACTATGCAGAAAATTTAATTTTAATTGAATTCATTAAAAGTAACGTAATAATTGGAAATAAATTGATGATGACCCGTTATTTTTAACGGGAGAGTACACTAATAATTTCCTTAGTGTGTTTATTAATTAATTATTTAATTTATTTATTTGGTGTCCGTTTTTACTCGACGGGTATTATGCATGAAGAATGTAACTCTGATATTGAGTTATTACATAACTACAATATTATGTAATAAACTCATTTTTCTTGGATCCTGGATAGAATTTTGGTAAATTTGTGCTTTATGTCCGCCTCCATTTTTTTTTAAAAGAGCAAGACGTTTTTCATGAATACCATTTGTTGTAGAAACGCTTCGTTATCGAGTTATAGCGCAATTAAGTTTCCAATATATTAGGTCAAGTTTGGGGTTCTGGAAAGGTACATTTGCAGTTTATTTCAGATATAATATCATATATATGAATATCAGGGGGAGGGGTCCTGCCCTTGAATTCCCTTATACCAGGTCATTAAACAATCATGAAGTGTGCAGTACGACAAACTAGCGATTACAGCGAACTACATTAACGGTTTCCTGTCACTTAGATTTAAAGTCACAAATAGATGAAATCTAAAAGGCTGAAAAGTCTAGTGTTATCTAAAAGCCTAATGGTATACAGGCAGGCCTCGATTTAAGTACAACTCACTTTAATAAAAGTTGTACTTATTTCGAGTCATGTTTCGAAATAAGAACCGTTCGTGGACAGAGAAAACGGAGACAATTTTTTGTGATTATTTCACGGTAACTAAAAAAAACCATTAAAATTTTAATTCAGATGAGGTTATTAGAAGCAATTGGTTCAGAAATTGAACATGTTCTATTCTAGGGTTATAGTTCCTTGTTATTGCACGGTTCCATATTTTCGAACACGTGAAAATCTTTAAATAATAATCATTATTTAACTTTTATTTCAATTGGTATCCATGATACCAATTAGAATAGAAGTTAAATAATAATTATAATATTTTTTCTGACGTGTCCGAAATTGTAGAACCAACCAATAGCTTGGAACTTAGTACCCTACTACCAAAAATATTTCATAGAGCATAAAATTGCTGTTTGTTAAATGTAGCACATATAAATCTAAGTATCTATTAATTACTCATCCATACTGAGTGAGAGTTAAGCTATGGATGGATTTTAAAACATTTAATAAATGCACGACTTTAAACTTTTTCATCACAGGCACAAACAATGAAAGACTGTATATTATTATTAATATGCTTATATACACACAGAGAAAGGATTAGTTGAATCAAATCATATTAGATTTGTTTTGACTAAATTTTATGGTTTATCTGTGCGCCTACCTACGTGGTGAGTTGCAGGTACTATTTAAAATGAGTTAAATTGACGTTGGTTAAAACAACACATATGTGAGTTGATTAATTTTAATTCCCGATGGTCAGAACAACTATCTGTGATTGTCAAAACTACTCGTGATGGTTGAACCAATTATATGTAATGGTTATAACAACTGCAGAACAAGGTTACATCAACCAATCAATCCTATGTGTTATACCAACTACTCGTGTAGGTTATACCAACTACTCGTGTAGGTTATACCAACTACTCGTGTAGGTTATACCTACTACTCGTGTAGGTTATACCAACTACTCGTGCAGGTTATACCAACTACTCGTGCAGGTTATACCAACTACTCGTGCAGGTTATACCAACTACTCGTGCAGGTTATACCAACTACTCGTGCAGGTTATACCAACTACTCGTGCAGGTTATACCAACTACTCGTGCAGGTTATACCAACTACTCGTGCAGGTTATACCAACTACTCGTGCAGGTTATACCAACTACTCGTGCAGGTTATACCAACTACTCGTGTAGGTTATACCAACTTCTCGTGTAGGTTATACCAACTACTCGTGCAGGTTATACCAATTACTCGTGCATGTTATACCAACTACTCGTGTAGGTTATACCAACTACTCGTGCAGGTTATACCAACTACTCGTGCAGGTTATACCAACTACTCGTGCAGGTTATACCAACTACTCGTGCAGGTTATACCAACTACTCGTGCAGGTTATACCAACTACTCGTGTAGGTTATACCAACTTCTCGTGTAGGTTATATCAACTACTCGTGCAGGTTAAACCAATTACTCGTGCATGTTATACCAACTACTCGTGCAGGTTATACCAACTACTCGTGTTTGTTATATCAACTACTCGTGTAAGTTATATCAACTACTCGTGTAGGTTATATCAAAATCTCGTGTTGGTTATATCAACTACTAGTAAACTATGTAAATATGGCAAGTATGGTAATATGTAGTCTATGGTTGATCTTACCCTGAGACCAAATTCTTAGGAACCAGTAAAACAAACGGGGTTTGCGCTGTGTAGTATGTCAGATGGCGGGTTTCAGGCGGTATGACTTCCGGTTATACTTTGTCAAGTAAATGTATATCAACTATTAGTGTAGGTTGAAATCTTGGTCCGGTTAGCAGTAGCCAAACTTTTTACATGACTTTTCCACTCACTATATTTACTCTATTAAATCATAATCTCGAGTTAGGTCCCGGTATCAAATAGATTAGACTATTTATTTTCTACGACTAAATCTAACATGTTCATATATTTTCTACTTTTTCTTCTGTGATATGCATACTATTTTGATTTAAAAGAAAATTGATCACCTAGACTAATCTTTGCTTTTTGAAATGTTTTCGATCCGATGAATTGATATATGGTTATCAGTTGTAAATTAATAGATTAGATTGAATAAATAACTTCATCAGGTCAGTTTATAAATAAGTAGTTAGATGACGTAAATAACTTTACGAAGTGATAAATAGGTAGGCTAGATAAATGAAATAACCAGGCTAGATTACAAAAACAAATGTTGAAAGAAAAAATCTTTGATATGCTGCAATTATATCATAACTTAATGAATAATAATAAAGCCTTTATCTTCTAAACCATATTTTAGTGCAATCATCTTACTCATAGGCACTGATGTAGAAATATGCTAATAGAATTACCAAGGTCAAATTGAAAACGAAATATAAACATTTAAGTTTTAGATTTATTATTTAGAAGTACATTTTGAATCCTCGTCATTGTCTGTTACGACTATAGGTTGCCAATTCCTGAAGTAAGAGATTCGTATATTAATATATATATATATATAATGGAAATTTATAGTATCGTTTATATACATTATCAATAACATCACCTACTCATTTTCCTTTTGTGATGAGTTAGCGACAGCTTCGATATTCTTTTCATGTCTGGAATCCCTAAAAGCATATGGAAAAGTAAGAGCTAATAACATTGCAAATACCCATTTAAAAATCATCTAACATTTTCAAATACTTACTTTGGCCTAGCATAATTGTTCCTGAATCATTCGAAGGAAATGAAGAGGACTCCGATAGTTGATGACGTTGATCTACTCCATCAATTTTTCATAAAGATCTGAAAGTAGATTCAGAAAATATATAAAACCATATTAATAAAGAAATGAAGAGAATTATTAACTGAGAATTGTTTCATATATGTAAATTATTTATATAAAATGTTAAACTATTTTAAAATCTTCAGATGTATTATAAATTTAGCTCTAATAAATGCAATGGATTTTCCTTTCTAATCTTCATAATTTTGTTCATTATACACTCTTAATTTAGACTTTAAGTAAATACCAAAGAAGTATAATATATCAAAAGGCTCACCTCTGGTTGGAGTTATCACTGCCAAGTTCCTGGACGGTGTTCTCCTTATTTGCTCCCAGGAAGGAGTTCTGCCGACTACCTCCCTGGGCGGAGTTCTTCTGGTCATAGAAAACTAGGGTCAAGTAGGTAAATTGCGGCACTTTAACTAATTGCGGCCTCTTATCTCAGAAACATTAATAACCATCATGGCTTCAAGGTACTCGTAAAATATATAGAACCTATCATAAATTGAGCTTATTATGATATTCAACAATTCAATATATGTATAGCTAAACTAATTTCAGAAGGATTTTGAGACTTTCTTAATAGGGCCGCAATTAAAAATTAAGAACCGAATTTACCTGTGTAATCCTACCTATAGGTAGACTAACTAGTTTTAAAATATATAAATGATCAGAATACTTAACTTGAGATACTAGGATAAGTTCCGAATTATCGGACGGTTCCACAATTTCGGTTGCCTAAGAAAAACTATATAAAATAATTAATCGGCTTTTATTTTAATTAGCTATTAGGTAGCTATGTAGATGGTATTGACACCGAAAAAAACAGCTAGGTAGGTATGATGCTTAAATAAGTTAACATATAATAATCTAGGAAAATTTGTTTGGATATCAGTTTACAAACTGGAAAGCAGTAATCAAAATTTATTATTATGAAAAGTTATACACTGCTAATCAGCTCTTCAAATAACTATCTTGCCGCCAGTCGATCAATCCCCAAAATTTTAGAATATTTAGGCAGACATTTATCAATTTATTAAAAATTAATTAATAATTAATAATCGATCGGCAGCGATAATACTATTCAGTGCATATAACGCTATTGTTTGCACTTGAACTAAAATGGTATTGAGGAGCGTTCACATTCAACACGTAACACACTGAAACAAGATTTGAACTGTAAAGTGTCAACCGATTAATTGGCTTTGAGGAAAACATAAGTTGCCACATACTCATTTGATTTAACTCACACCTAAATTTAAAAAAAAGTAGTGCCAACTCTCATAGTAAGTTAATTTATACACCAGATACATAGGATTAACAGTCTTGGTGGGTTACTTTATCACACTATGTCATAGTTGTTTTAACTCACACCTAAACTTACAAAAAAGTAGCGCCAACTCTCACAGTAAGTTAATTCATACACTGCAGAATACATTGGATTAACTGTCTTTGTGGGTTACTATAACACACTATGTCATAGTTGATTTAACTCACACCTAAACTTCAAAAAAGTAGCGCCAACTCTCATAGTAAGTTAATTCATACACCAGATACATTAGATTAACAATCTTTGCGAGTTACTTCAACACACTATGTCATAGTTGTTTTAACATATGTTCAAACTCCCAAAATGTATCTCTAACTCTCATAGTAAGTTGATTCAATCCATAAAATGATTTGAATTAACTATGTTTGGTGACACACCACGTCAGAGTTGTTTTGACACACGTGAAAACATGAATGTAGTCCAACTAACTCACGTAATAAATTGATTCAAAGCATAAATTGTTGACCCATTAAATATGAGTAAACTTTTTTCTCTGTGTCCGTAGTACTCTAATAACTCAAAAATAAATTCTTTCTATTACTCATAGAAAATGAGATACATAATCAAGGAGTGAAAATTATAAAATTCTTGTTATTTTTTTTCGCTTTAGTTTCCGTTTGGTCACTAAAGTGAGTCGTGATTTGGTAACTAAAGCGGGGGATGCCTGTATCTCGAAAATATAGTATTTCCACAACAAATGGTATCATTGAATAACTCTGAACTTTTGGTATTTTTAGCCAACTACTTGTTTCAAAGAATCACTGTTTGGTAAAACAATAACCTAAAATATCGATAAACATTCAACGGCGAGTTTTTAATAATATCATGCCATTCCATCTAGGATTAACACTCAATTATTGAACACTCACAGTAGTCGAACAGTGGATATTTACCAACTGAAAATGACTTGTCAATGACCAATCTGACGATATAAATCTTATTATTATGAATGTAAATTATTGAAAGAATATTTTTTTAAATTTTATAATCACAAACGTAACTTAACCCAAAAATATTAAATTACTTAAAATAATTCGTTATTATTAATTAGTTTTGGTTTAGTATTAAAGTAGAAAAACGATGGAAATTTACTTAATATTTTCCTTTTGTAATTTAATACATTATTCTGTTAAAGTACATGTTTTGTAACTTTAGAGTGAGTTAATATCACCTTTACGAAAATATGTCGACGAAACGTCTTGCCGACAAAAAGTCTTGTCGACGAAACGTCTGCACACTCGACGAAAATATGCGCTCTACGAGTGTCCGTTGTTTTAATAGTGAATTAATCTTGAATAGAGGATATAAAGAAGACTACTGTTCCAATGAGTTCAACACCATGACTATTTCATAACTTATAAAGTTGTAACGATGTACTATTTGTGGTGTGTATAATGTCCATATAAGACAAGACAAAAGCATTCGAAATTACCATTACAGTTATTGCTCAGAGGATCTAATTTGGAAAAGTACTTCATGAAACTTTTAAAGTAATTAAATGAATGAATGCATAGAAAAGGACCTCTTTGCTTTATTTATACATTGAGAAGCAATGGCATTGTCTTCTATTTATATAAATTGGCATAAAAACTACATGAGTCTAACCTTATGTAACATGTAGGAAGTAACTATTTATCTTAAAGGAAACATATATGTTCACATCAAAACATATATATTTTTATAATTATATATTTTCTTAACTCATTATATATTTTCTTAACTCATTATATATTTTTTTCACCTCATTATATATTTTATCAACTCATAATATATTTTTCACCTCATTTTATATTTTTCTTTGAAGACTGGCCGTGGAGTTTGAGCTCCACAAGAAAAACGTTCGCAGTTCAAACAGAATCAATACATTCAATATAAAAACTTTGTTCCTATCTGTCGTATGTATATATAATTTTGCACAGTACATTTATATGATAAATTATATGAACTGACGAAAGATCATACAATTCAAGCCGCTGGTTTCCTAAGGGTACGGTTACTATGAACGCGTATTTCAGCGATTTTTCGCACTGACGATATTGTCAGAACTGATCGTCAGTGCGAGGTGGTTACACTGTACGTGATTTCTGATCGTCAGTATGTTTCTGCTCAATTATTATTCGGGTCTAATCTATGTCTATTTGAGGTAATGTTCGCGAGGAATTAAAAACCTACCTGTGTGCCTCTGAAATAATAGACGCGACTCTAATTTGATTATTTGTTTTCACTGCACAAAAAAATTTAAATACCTAGGAGAATATTTTTTTATATAACTTTAAGGATATTCAATTTTATTGAAAAAATTGTACTCAGTAACAAACAATTCAAACCTTTATATAAACAAATATATATTATAAATAATTAAATAATATCTGTATAATTCCTGATAGATAGTATAACGTGCACGGACACTTCGTCAACGGACATTTCGTCCAACGGACATTACATCCACGGACATTTCGTCCACGGACATTTCGTCCAACGGACATTACGTCCACGGACATTTCGTCCACGGATATTTCGTCCACGGACAATTCATCCACGAATTAATGATTTATTTTCTATTATAATTATAATGTGTAGTGTACATTTTGTTTATTATATATTATTTATAATATTCTACAATATAAAAGTAGAAAACACCCATTTTTGATGGTCTTTGTCTCAATTCTTATCGCAATCTTCTTCTGCTCTTACTGGCCGGTAACAGGAAATTAATTAAATTGAATACTTTATTTAATGATTACAGGTAAGCCTCACTTTTATTGTACCTCGGTCTTATAAAATCTATTATAATAGCGAGGTACATAAACATAGAAAACGGAAACTTTTTTTCTATATTTACAATAACTTCAATTATTTGCGGTGTATTTTCACAATAACTACCATAAACATCAATATTAGTAGGTACTAAAAAATTAGTTTTTTTATGACAGAATTTTTTTCAGCAGTGACTACATAAAATACATACATGTATAATGTACTATAATGCACTGAAGTATGCCTAATTTACCACTAAGATTTTGTTACAAATTACCCTCAAATAAAAAAGTTATTCAGCATGTCCCGTTGTTCCTAGTGTCCCATTGATGACCATCTTCCCCTATGTAGTAAATCTTTGACACTCAGTCCTTTAGAGACCTAAATTTATTTTGTCAGCCCGATTTGGTTACAGAAATTTCGTATTGGCCTGTTGATTTTTTAAGAACTCAATAGTTGTCAGGTAATTTTTTTCAATAAAATATTATCACTAATACATTATTTACAATGGTATGCGTTACAGTGTGTCACGCTTGAAGCAACAAAAATCTTCTTATTACTATAGTTAGGCAATTTTGTACCCCACATATCATCCTTTTCGTTAATTATATTCCATTCATTATTATTCGTATAAATATGTTGATATCAAGTAGCAGATGAGCATATAAATTAGAAAAGAAAGTTTTAACTAGCAAAGTAGTAAAGGACGGCATTTTTTCCAGAATATGCTTAGAACAGTTCAAATCATTATCATCGCAACCAAGTAGAAAATGCGCCATCCACCGAGCCATCTCCTACTTCATGAATCACCTTCCACCGAGCCATCTCCTACTTCATGAATCACCATACACCGAGCCTGCTCCTACTTCAACATCCAACAAGCCTGCTCCTGATTCACCATCCACCGAGCCTTCTCCTACTTCACCTTTCACCGAGTCTGCTCCTGCTTCACCATTCACCGATCCTGCTCCTACTCACCATCCACAGAGCCACAACCAGGCCCTTCTATATTGAACATTTCATTTTTAGGAACATCTTTTGTAAACATTAGGCCATTCCCAAAGGCTCCTCCTAGAAAGAGCAACAGCAGAGGCAGATAACCAACATGGTCAATGATAACAACTGATACCATATAAAAAGAGTTACTGAAAGAGAAATAAATTTCAAGAAAGAAATACTCAAATTCACCAGTGACAAAGCGTAGGCTTACGATGGAAATTGACGCTCTATAATCTAGCTCGGAAGACATCGGTAATGTAGCCTTTTGTGATTTTTTGTTATATCCAAAGGGCTTTAGTCAATAGTAAGGATACGGCATTCAAGGGTTTTATAATATTTTCTTTAAAGGTCCTCCAGGCTACATAATAATGTAGAACTAATGTTTGAGATATTTTCCTTAAAGGTCCTCCAGGCTACATGATATTGTAGAACTAAGGTTTAGGATCATTAATATGCAAACTAAATGAAATTCAGTTCAGTATATATTTTTCTATATGCTTTTAAAGTTTTTAATACTTTTTGTGCAGCAATTGAGTGAATCACTAATCTGACGCCGAAGAAAGAGATTGTACACTCTTTCCCAGCAAACATGTCCGAATCTATTCGATATCGGGTTGTGTCTAATTCGTTGCACTGGTAGCGCATGCCGGTAATAGATATGGAATACACTTAAATTAGATTTCTAACTGAATGTATCTAAATTATTTGACAGTTTAGAAATCTAATTTGTTTCTATCATTAGTATCCAAAAATCTTCACTCTAGTCTGCATCGTTTATTTTCTAATCAGAAATCGTTAAATACACATCGAAACAACACCAGTAAATAGATATCTATTATATTATTGAATTCCGTTTTAGAATAGATATCTAAAATTTCGTATAATTTATGATTAATTCCGATATCTAACTAAATGAATCGAAACAACACCAGTAAATAGATATACATATATTATATTACGGAATTCCGTTTTAAAATAGATACCTAAAATTTAATTCCATTTAAGATCAGAATAGTGTTGCATCACCAACCGAATTATAATGTATTTGAAAGATCAGATTTTTCTTAATCGCTACTATTTAGAAACAATAAGTGAAATATCATTTAGAAAGAGTACTGAATACTGTATATCGGTATCAATATAAATTTAGGTATCAGTTAATAAATATTTTTAATTTAGATGTATGTGCATTTGATATCGATATGGTGTCTATTGCATTACTAAAACGCTTTCGTATATATATTTTTTTTATTTATTTGAGTGTTGCATCGCTAATCTAAAAATGTATCTAAACGATGCGATGTCTCTTTTTGGTTACTATCTTAGAAATGAAAAATGCAGATTCTATGCGTCAATTAGAAAGAGTATTGATGCAGTATAATGGTATCAACAATCCATCGAAACAGTTTCCAAATATCTTCAATTTAGATATGTTTTTATATCGCATTTTGGTGTATTTTCCATTACTAAAACGCTTTCGTTTATATCTCTTTTTTATTTATTTGAGTGTTGCATCGCTAATCTAGAAATGTATCTGAACGATGCAGAGGGATCGATTTGTTTCTTTTTTTCTACATCGAAAGTGTAGAGCACGTGGTATCGTTTAGAAATATAATTGACACGACTATGTGTGCTGGGATGGTTATATTTTAATGCTTTTGATTCATTCACTTTCATCACAGAACTTTCATCTTTACGATAAGCTAGTCGTGTCCTCAAAACGTTTTTTTTAATTCAAGCTCATAGAAAATGAAATTTTAAAGAAGTTACAATTATATAAAATCTTGGCATACACCTATATATTTCTACTTCGCTGTTATTGCCATTTGTAATAAGACTGAGTTGTGATTTTGAAAATAAAAGCGGGGCCTACCAGTACAGGCAGGCCCCGCTTTAATTACAAAATCATGACTCAGTGTAATTATCAAACGGTAATTAAAGCTAGGAAAAGTAACAAGGAATATATATTTATAATTGTCACTCCTTGATTATGCATGTCATTTAGTCATTTTCTATGAGTTATAATGAAAGAAAATTTGTTTTAGCGTTAGAATTCTATGTAAGTCTATTATTAAACAGTGTTTCAGTGTTTGTGACTGTGGTGAAAGTTTAAGGTTGTGAATTTATGAAAGGTTTTAAAATCCATCCTTAGATAACTCTCACTCAGTATAGGTTAGTAATAAATAGATACCTACTTGGATTTCTATGATTATTGTGTTACATTGAACAAACAGACATTTTATGGTCTATGAAATATTTTAAGTAGTAGAGTACTAAGTTCCAAGTTATTGGTTGGTTCTAAAATTTCTGGCACGTCAAAAAAAAAAATATTATAATTATCATTTCACTTCTATTCTAATTGGTATCATGGATACCAATTGAAAATAAAAGTTAAATACAGTTAATTGATGAATTTTTGAACCAATTGCTTCTAATTACCTTGATGCCTGAAATAATCACGAAAAACTTGTCTCCATTTTCTATGTTTACGAACGGTAATCATTTCGAGATATATCTCAAAATAATTACCGCTTTTAATAAAGCTTAGGCCTGAGTGTATATAGAATTTTGATTTTGTTTAAATGCATCCAGATTGGCAGAGTGGTGGTGATCCAGATTCCAGAACTAAATGGCCCAGATTCGATACCCAGACACATCACTTCATATCTCCCCATTTATTTGTATGTATAACATTAATAAAATTGATATGCCCCAAATGTAAATTGCATTATATGTAACAAAGTAGATGTGGGTAAGAAAAACAGTTCGATATTTCAACTTTCTTCGGAAAATGTATCTTCAATATAGTTATATATTTGACATCGAATTTGCTGTCTATTTCGTTACTAAAACGCTTTCGTTTCTATGCGTCAATTAGAAAGAGTTTTGATACAGTATAATGGTATCAACAATCCATCGAAACAGTTTCCAAATATCTTCAATTTATATGTTTTTATATCGCATTTGGTGTCTTTTCCATTACTAATCTAAAAATGTATCTGAACGATGCAGAGGGATCGATTTGTTTCTTTTTTCAACATCGAAAGTGTAGAGCACGTGGTATCGTTTAGAAATTTAGTTGACACGACTATGTTTGCTGTGTTGTTTGGATTTATAATTTGAATTTTATAAAGAAACCATGCATTTTGGCCTTTGTTTAAGATTTAAATTGTTTCTTGACGTATAAAAACCTTTCTGCAATAAGTTTATCTAAATTTATTACCTTATTAGTAATATTTAATAGTGAATTGATGATACCTACCTAGTTCACATTCAAAACAAACGGTGTACATTATTTTTCTTCAGACTGAAAATTAGCAAGTCGGAAGTAAAACGGGTTTTGTAGAATTTTGATTATAAAAATCTTTAAACCCATATAAAATTAAAAATATGCTATCAAATTACATGCGGTTTGCAGCTAAGTGATAATAAACATTAGCCTAGTTGATTTAAATAATAAAATAGTTTACTTTGAGGGGCCCTTTCGAACAGAATTTTCCTCCCTCCCTCTTTTTTGTACTTTACGGAGTGATACTCTGCTTGTACGAACTCACCGGCACTTCCGGGTGAGTTCGTACACACGAATATATCTCATTAAAACCATAAGGATTTAAATAATTTAGTTTGTAGTTATAAGCAGATGAATACCTATAGATTCGATTGTGAGTTAGAACGAACTTGTATCCCGTAATAGTTAGGATTCTATAAGCCTTAAAATGAAAAATGTACGAACTCACCCGGTTATCCCCTAAATCAGTGGTCGGCAACCTTTTTATCGTCGCGGACCGGTAAGCGTTAAACAATATTCTCGCGCCCCGGAGGGTTGAATGAAGCTAATACTATTGGGTAGGCCAAAATTCGTTCACTTCTAAGTGGCTACTGCTTTCTTTTGATACCAAAACGAGCTTAATATAGTATAATGCTTTATATGAACATTCCTTTTAAAATAACAATCTGGTACACAAATTGCAATAATACTCAGGAAAAAAATAATTTCATAACTCAGGTACGGAAAATAAATAATTAGAAAATAAAGATGGATCACCTGTTGAATCTGCCGCAATCCAGTTTAGGGTGCGGATTATACAGCAGTAAAATCATTGGGGTACGGATTGTACAGGAAGGAAATCATTGGGGCACGGATTATACTGGAGTAGAAAAATTGGGGTATGGACTGTACAGGAGAAAAATCATTGGGGTGCGGATTGTACATAGGGAAATCATTGGGGTGCGGATAGCACAAAAGGGAAATCATTGGGGTGCGGATTGTACATAAGGGAAATCATTGGGGTGCGGATTGCACACAAGGGAAATCATTGGAGTGCGGATTGCGCAGAAGGGAAATCATTGGGGTGCGGATAGCACAGAAGGGAAATCATTGAGGTGCGGATTGTACATAAAAGAAATCATTGGGGTGCGGATTGCACACAAGGGAAATCATTGGAGTGCGGATTGCGCAGAAGGGAAATCATTGGGGTACGGATTGAACAGAAGGGAAATCATTTGGGTGCGTATTGTACAGAAGGGAAATTATTGGGGTGCGGATTGTACAGAAGGGAAATCATTGGAGTGCATATTGTACGAGAGGGAAATCATAGGAGTGCAGATTGTACGGGAGGGAAATTTTTGAGGTCCGGATTGCGCAGAAAGGAAATCTTGAGGTCCGGATTGCGCAGAAAGGTAATCTTTGAAGTCTGGATTGCGCAGAAGGGAAATCATTGATACGCAGATTGTACAGGAGAGAAATCATTGGGATGAAGATTGTACAGGAGAGAAATTATTGGGGTGCGGATTGTACACTGTACAGGCGTGAAATCATTGGGGGTGCGGATTGTATAGGAGTGAAATCATTGTGGTGCAGATTATACAGGATTGAAATCATTTGAGTGTGAATTGTACAGTTGATCCATAAAGAGGTAGTTATACGATAAAATAATAATGAGATAATAGCAGTCAGGTCTAAACGTGTCTTAACATGATTTTTATGAGTCACAAATGGTAGAATAGGGTTGTACTTTTTCGCACGGGTCAACAAACAGGAATGTATATCTCTTGATCAAAACACCTATGATTGTTATACATTATATAATCATTTTAATGGCATTGGTCTCAGAAAATTCAAATTTCTTTACCAACCTTGTATTATATATTTATGTGAGGTCACACTTATATGATTCTAGGTATATTCTACCCCGGTATATTCCACCCCGGTAAATTCCACCCCGGTATATTCCACCCTAGGTATATTCCACCCCGGTAAATTCCACCCCAGTGACAATGATCATTAAGGTAACAATAAAAAGTCCAAAGATTCTATTTTCAGATGGTCATTTGTTAAATACTTCGTACCCATGAAGAAATAACTCCTGAGACAATTGGACAATATCTAGAAGTATCTCAAGTTAAATTTTGAAACTTTATCTATAATAGACAAAAATGCAAATATTCATCTTTCGGTAATTTATTTCGAAGTTTAAATGTTGAGCAAGTTAATATTAATTGATTTTTAACATGAAACTGCAGTATATGCTCTTACAACAATGGTCGGGAGAGGTTTGGAGGTGGTCAACTGACAGAGACAACCCATTCAATGTTTTTTTGCATTTTGCTTATAAGTTGTTTGGATTCTAGTACAAAATCTTCTGTGGTCAAAATCTCTCCATGTAAAAAAAGCAATGATACCCCCAGTCTTAAAACCCCGTGCAATAGTCCCCCTCATCCCCATCAAAAACCTGGTCAAAAAATATCATACATATAAAATGTGTAGAAAAAAAGTTTTCGTTCAAAATCAATTTTTCACCACTTTTAATCGAAGTCGTAATATCGAATTTAAAATAAAATAAAAATAACAATAAGTACTATATGACATCATCTTACACTTAGTATTGATGTTGCGTTGGCGATAATGAAGAAAATCAGCTTAAGATTGAAAAAAAATACCTCAACTTCTATAAAGCGTTCGTACAACCTTTCCTTCTGCTGTTCTATCACATGTGAAATGAAAATTAAACAGCTTGTGAACCCAACTAAAGGTTTAATTTACTACAATGAAAAGGAAAGTTACCTAGTATTATATAAAATAATAATAAATGACTAATATCAATAACTAACAAACCTAACCCGTAAAGTGGGGTGGAATTTACCGGGGTGGAATATACCTAGGGTGGAATATACCGGGGTGGAATATACGTGGGTGGAATTTACCGGGGTGGAATATACCAGGGTGGAATATACCGGTCACCCACTTATATTTATCAATTAATTGTTGATTATTCTTCCGCAGCCCGGTATCAATTGTCCCGCGGCCCGGTACCGGTCCGCAGACCGGGGGTTGCCGACCACTGCCCTAAATGATAAATGTGAAATACGAAACTACTTATTGAGTATTGAGTTTAATGATAATAAAGAATCTTGATGATATTTTAATAATTACTTGAGAAGTATAAATGAATAATAATAATAGGATAATAGGATAATAGGATAATAGGATAATAGATTTATTGAAATAAAAAAACACAAAAAACATAGTACAAAGTTACATCTCGTTATAATTTTTCTTCAATTCAAGCCCTTTTATAGATCTAAATAGATCTTTTGGGCAATTAAATATTAAATAACAGAAAAAAGGAGAAAGAAAGAGAACAGAAGAAAGAAAGAAAGAAAAAAAAAAAAAAAAAAACACAGAGCAGAGCACAGCGTAGGTAAACATGCTATGCATTTTTAGAATCTTAACTTAACATTTTTAGGGTGACTGCATGTAATTACCAATAAAATAGTCCTTCAGTACAATTTTAAATTTTTTTAGAATTTTAACATTTTTTATATTTTCTGGAATTTTATTAAATTTATATGGTAGTGCATAAGATAGAGAACGCTGTGCAATGGACAGTCGTTGAAATTGGGGAATAAAGTAGGTAGTACTATTTCTGGTATTATGGCCATGAATTGAAACAGTGAAAGTATCCTTTCTCTTATAAGCTAGAACTGAACATAGGTAATTATGAATATCATATATGTTCAATACTGCCGTCCGGTGGAATAGAGGATCAGAGTGCTCGAGGTAGTCACTATGAGTTATAATACGCACAGCTTTTTTTTGCAAAAGAAATAATTTATTTAAGTGCTGAGCGGCTGATCCTCCCCACACAACATTGCAATATATGAGTAATGGGTACACCAGGGCATTATATACACTTAACAAAACACTATCAGGTACAAACAATGACATCCTATATAACACACCTATATTTTTAGATATCTTGTTACAAACATTATTGATGTGGCTCTCAAATGATGAAGCATTATCTATAGTGACACCAAGATATTTAGTTACAGATTCAAATTTGACACAACTTTGAGATATATATAATTTATTGTTATGATTTATGACATTTCTACGGTTAGAGAATATTAAAGCTATAGTTTTTTCAATGTTAAGGGACAGTCTATTGCGTAGTAACCATATATTGATTTTTGACAGTTCCCTATTAAAATTATTTATTAAACTATTATAATCCGAATCTGAATGAATGAACACTGTGTCATCAGCGAATAAAATAGTTTTAAGGATATTAGTTGTGGAAGGTAAGTCATTGATGTATAATGTGAAAAACAGACATCCTAACACTGAACCCTGGGGAATAGAAATATTGATGGTAGTTTTGCTAGATGTTACATCTCCTATCCTCACATACTGCTTTCTATCCCTCAAATAACTCCCGAGCCAACTCAAAGCTACACCACGAAATCCATATTTGTAAAGTTTTGATAATAATATTGTGTGGTCTACCGTGTCGTAGGCCTTGCACAAATCTATGAATAAACCGACACTGTGCTCTCTTGCATTTAATTTACTATAAATGTAGTCAGTGAGAGTACAAACCGCATCACAAGTAGATTTTCCCCTCTGAAAACCAAATTGACATGGAGATACAATATTAAACTTGGTTAGAAATTTAGACATGCGATTTGACATAGCTTTTTCAAAGATTTTGCTTAATAGGGGCAATACAGAAATAGGTCTATAATTAGATAAGTTTGTAGGGTCTCCTTTTTTAAAGATAGGGGTTATTGAGGCTATCTTAAGATCGGCTGGAAATATGCCTACATTGAAAGATTCGTTAATTAGGGTACATAAAGGTTCAGATACAAGTTTGCATATGGTTTTTAACAGTTTTGTAGATATACTATCCCTACCATACCCGCTATTCTTTAATTTGAGTATAATCCTCTCGCATTCCTCGGGTGTTACAGGGAGCAAATAAAAGGAATTTCCTTGCATGGGTACCAGTGATGAGGGTGACACATCATCAGGGGGATCGAGTTCTCTTTCAAGTTTATACGCAACAGTAGCAAAGTGGTCGTTAAAGGCAGTTGCCATATCATACTTATTAGTTATATTAACATCATTTCTCACAACACTATCCACAGATTTCCCCCTCCCACTTCCCCGACCCATCACATCCCTTATACCCGCCCAGTACTTTCTCATGTCCCGCCCATGCCTCTGAAAGTAGTTATGAAAATAATCTCTCTTTGCCTTCCTGATAAGTGAGTTACATTTATTTTTAAAGAAATTATTCAAGTTTTTACTAATTACTCCTCGTTTGTAGAGCATGAAATAGTATGATTTATTTTTCACTTGATCCAATACATCATCAGATAGCCACGGTTTACTTAATCTTTTTTCAGTTATATATTTTATTTTGAGAGGGCAGTTTTTTATATACATTTTATTTAATGAATCATTAAAATATTTCAATTTACTATTCAAATCATTATAGTGATCAAAGTTCCATACAAAATGTGATAATTCTCGTTTGAAATTATTTAGGTTTTCTTGTGATCGGTCTCTAAATGAGATTTTAACTTTATCATCAGGAAGTTTAGAAATAATAGGCATCTGCATGAAAATCCCACTGTGGTCGGTAATATCAATTTCCAACACCCCAGAGCACAAGCAGTCAAAAAAATTCACCCAAATGTGGTCAAGCAAGGTTGGGGCCGCATTGTCGACATTAGCAGGGAACCTCGTCGGATATTTGATGAGTGGTATTAAATGGGAAGACTGCATGTAGGTTGTAAAATTCAAAACTGACTCACTCACATTGCATAATAAATTTATATTAAAATCCCCGACAACACACAATCTACTCCTACCCCCCAAACACCCACCCTCGACAACATCTTTTAACTCCATCACAAACTGCTCTACTGTGCCAGAGTGTGGCCTATAGACACCCACCACGTCTAACAGAACAGTCCCCACATTAATTTTTATACAACATGTTTCAATATTAACATTACAAATAGATAAATCCCTGTAAACAACTGGGCAGTATTTAATCCTACAATAAATGGAAACACCACCACTCCTAGCCTCCTCTCTTACAGTATGAAAAGCTTCGTAACCACTAATATTAGCGAAGTTAATGTCACTTGGATTGAGCCACGTTTCAGTTAGAACTAATACATCTGGTTGTATTTTCATAGCAGACATAGTGGCTATCAATTCATCCCTATGTCTAAAAAAACTACGAATGTTTAATGAAAAAAGCAGAATATTGGAACCCTGATCACTCACAATAGTGTCGTTGAACTGTTCGATACTAAACACATTGGCATTCATAAAATTATCGTAATAATTTACATCAGGATCGATATCTTGTAAAAAATTATCCTCTAAGTCCTCCATAAAAAGGTGAGGAGCTTCAAATGGAAAAAACTTACATTAGTGGAACCTAAGAGCAAATCAAATTGTATCTCGAAGTATACAATAGATTGCCATATTCCACACAACAAAAACCGAATACACGAATGCACATATACCAGATATATGAGATTGTGACATTGGTTCAGGGTAACCCAAACAAAATAATAATTCATTAAAGTGGTAAACATTCACACCAATATCACTTAAAGGATCACCAATCAATTCAAAAGTACAATACAATAACAAAATAATATTCCAGCTAAATAGCACAGTCATAACCACTTCACAACAGCCTATCCTAATTGTAAACAACAGCAGACAAGAATCAGAAACACACAGATAATACACACAGCCATTCACACCGTCCATACAAACCATATACACAATCAACATCCAATTGAAAGAACACACATAAATACATACAGAGGGACCAACATACGTGCACAACAAGCTGTTCAAAAGGAAAATACAATTCATGAGCAGAGAATCCTCACAAGTACAGCAAAACATAACTGCATATTCCTCATCAAGTCTTAAAAAACATTTGAGATATCCAAAAGTATGCACGACATTTAGGATGAATAGCTGTCAATTAGAAGAGTCATCCAAAAGCTTCTCAGAAGTAACACCAAGGTGCTTTGTACATATTTCCTCTAGCTTGGTGTGAGTGTTCACAAATAATTTAATAGAGTTGTCGCTATTTGGAGACGGCTTAATCCACACATAGACTCTATTATCGCGTGATCCACATGCTGTCACTGTATTACTAAACTTGCGTTTAGCCCGTCTTAGGGCAAATAAGATAGATGAGCGAGATGGTGTCAGATTATCGTTCAAATAAAACTTATCTGGTTTCACAGTTCGTCCCGCTATGATAAGATCATTTTTTAGGTCGCGTCGGTAGAATTTTAAGAGTATGTTTCTCCGATCAGTGGCTCCAGATTGTTGATTTTTTCCAATCCTGATGGCGGTGCAGACATCTTCCGGAGACAGATTAATTTTAAGTTTTTCCCTTATAAGTTTACATGCAGTTGTAGTTACAGTCTCGCCTGGAGATGAGGTAGTAACAGCATTCCCAGATAGAATAACAGAGTCAGCTCTTCCTAAATTTTCAATTTCATCAAGTCGTTCCTTCATCTCGGAGTTCTCTTTCTTTAGTAGAGTGATCTCCTTATTCATTTGCTCAACTCTGTCATCACGTTCATTCAGCTTTGACACAATTTCCTGTTTCATCTCGTCAAGTAGATTCTCGAAATGAAATGTCATGTACTCAACTAAGGCCTTGCCCTCCTCAGGAATTGAATCAAGGGTAGGATTACTTCTGAGCGTCCGCATCTCGAAGTTGAAACTTTTATTTAGCTAACACAACAGTAATTAGCACAAGAAGCTCTATAAACACTGTAGTAATCGTAGACTAATGTTCAGTCACGGAACAGCATCACAGCACATAAATAAACAGGAGCGACGCACGTCTGTACTGTATGAGAGTTGAATACATTAAACTTGGGTTAAAAAACGTACAAAAATTAATGAGATTCAATTATGTACAGGAAATTATGATTTTAAAATGAACATAACGAATAGCTAAAAATAACATAGTTTATGTTCAATTATTTTCTTTCTTAGACAAAGAAAACTAATTCTTAAGGGTAACTACAATATACACTGATGTTTAGTGAAATTTAATATATATATAAATAACTGTGTGTTTATGTAAGTTAAGAATAATTAAGAAAATTATGTTGACTAACAATTATAATTTTAGATGAAATGTAATGTAATAGTAGAAAAATAATCTGTATATCCCATACATGTAAGTTATTATTATAAACTAGTAAAATTCACCTGCATTTGGAGAATACAAATGGGCAATTATTCATACGTAATGGAGCTCTAAAGTCAATGAACCATCCATCTGACGATATTGTGCAAGACAACGGTTGAAGGTAATTACTTAATTTTAATATGAATTAACACTATAAGTTGAAATCTTGAAAAGTAACGTAACAATAAAAAAAAACTTAACAGTTTAAGTGAAAATATGTTATATATATAACTAACCCTTCTTTACAGTTTTATAATAATAGGAATATTTATTGTTAACTGAATGAGGTATGTTTTGAAATAAATATTATGTGAGATATATGTTTTATCAAACTTTAATATTATCTGAAGGATTATAATAATAATATAATATTAAATTTTTTGTAGAATCATTGTACACAATTTTGCAACTAATTAAAACAATCATTTTGTAGCTAAAAGTAAAATTAGTAACCCAAACCTTCAACTGAAATAATAGTTAGGCTAAAAATATAATCCTACCCAGCAAACATAGTCGTGTCAACTATATTTCTAAACGATACCACGTGCTCTAGACTTTCTATGTAGAAAAAAGAAACAAATCGATCCCTCTTCATCGTTCAGAAACATTTTTAGATTATCGATGCAACACTCAAATAAATAAAAAAGAGATATAAACGAAAGCGTTTTAGTAATGGAAAATACACCAAAATGCGGTATAAAAACATATCTAAATTGAAGATAATTGGAAACTGTTTCGATGGATTGTTGATACCATTATACTGTATCAAAACTCTTTCTAATTGACGCATAGAAACGAAAGCGTTTTAGTAACGAAATAGACAGCAAATTCGATGTCAAATATATATCTATATTGAAGATATATTTTCCGTAGAAATTTAAAATATCGAACTGTATTTCTTACCTACATCTACTTTGTTAGATAGAGTGCAATTTACGTTTGGGGGCATATCAATTTTATTAATGTTATATATACCAATCTGGATGCAGTTGAATAAAAAAATTTGATATACACGCAGGCCTAGCTTTAATGAAAGCGGTAATTATTTTGAGATATATCTCGAAATGATAACCGTTCGTAGACATAGAAAACGGAGACAAGTTTTTCGTGATTATTTCACGGCAACTAAAAAACATCAATCTTATAATCCAGAAGAGGTTATTAGAAGCAATTGGTTCAGAAATTCAACATGTCCGATCTTAGGGTAAGTTCCGTGTTATCGCACGGTTCCATATTTTTGAACACATAAAATTCTGTATAAAACAATCATTATTTAACTTTTATTTTAAATTAGTATCCATGATACCAATTAGAATAGAAATTAAATAATAATTATAATATTTTCTTTTTTGACGTGTCCGAAATTGTAGAACCAACCAATAACTTGGAACTTAGTGCACTACTTCCTAATTTATTTCATAGAGCATAAAATGTTGTTTATTCAATGCAAAACAGTAATTATAGAAATCAAAGTATCTATTTATTACTAACCTATACTGAATGAGAGTTATCTACGGATGAATTTAAAACCTTTAATAAATTCACAACTTCAAACTTTCATCACAGTCACAAACACTGAAACACTGTTTAATAATAGGCTTACATATAATTCTATCGCTAAAACAAATTTTCTTTCATTATAACTCATATAAAATGAGATGCATAATCAAGGAGTGACAATTATAAATATATATTCCTTGTTACTTTTCCTAGCTTTAATTACCGTTTGGTAATTAAACTGAGTCATGATTTTGTAATTAAAGCGGGGCCTGCCTGTACTGGCAGGCCCTGCTTTTATTTACAAAATCACAACTCAGTCTTATTACAAATGGTAATAACAGCGAAGTAGAAATATATATATATATATATATAGGTGTATGTCAAGAATTTATATAATTGTAACTTCTTAAATTAAATCCTTTTCTATGAGCTTGAATTAAAAAAAACGTTTTGAGGACACGACTAGCTTATCGTAAAGATGAAAGTTCTGTGATGAAAGTGAATGAATCAAAAGCATTAAAATACAACCATAGATTAACTCTCACTCAGTATTGGTAAGTAATTAGTTAGATATTTTGATTTATGTAATTGTGTTACATGACCAAACAGTAATTTTATATGATCACTTTGAAATATTTTTGGAAGTACGTGTAAGTCAAAAAGTAACCAAGAAAGTACTCTTCACTTTCGATATCAAAAAAGTAACCAAATAGATCCTCTGTATCGTTTAGATTCATTTTAGAACATCACATGCAACACTTAACGAAATAAAAAAGCAATCTAAACGAAAGCGCTAAAGAAATGCAATAGACAACATATCGATATCAAATACACATACATCTAATGATCTAAATTAAAAATATTCATTAACTGTTTCAATGGATGATTGATACCGATATACAGTATTCAGTACTCTTTCTAAATGATGTAACTATATTTCACTAATTGTTTTTAAATAGTAACGATAAAGAAAATTCTGATATTTCAGATCCATTTTTGGTTGGCGATGCAACACTATTCTGATCCTAAATGGTATGAAATTTCAGGTATCTATTCTAAAACGGAATTCCGTTTTAGAATGTAAATCTAATTATTGGTGTTGTTTCGATTCATTCAGGTAGATATCGGAATTGATCATATATTATACGAAATTTTAGATATCTATTCTATAACGGAATTCAATAATGTAATGGATATCTATTTACTGGTACTGTTTCGATATACATTAAACGATTTCTGATTAGAAAATAAACGATGCGGACTTGAGTGAAATTTTTTGGATACTGATGGTAGAAACAAATTAGATTTCTAAACAGTCAAATAATTTAGATAAATTCAGTTAGATATCTAATTTAAGTGTATTTCATATCTATTACTGGCATGCGCTACCAGCGCAACGAATTAGACACAACCCGATATCGATTAGATTCGGACATGTTTGCTCGGTAATGTTTAATGCTGTACAGTAGGGTGGGCCAAAAAATAGGGGTTTCGGACAAACTTCAGAATCTCCATATTGAATAGTTATAATAAGTTGATACGTTATGAAAGAACATTGCATGCCAATTTCCAGGCCATTTCTGGATATTTTTGAGTTGCCTCAAAACATTTGAAATTTTATACAAAATGGTATTTTCCCATTAATTCTAAAATATTCGATTTTGTTTTTTTCAATGGAATAGGTAAAATTAGTTGGCAATATACGAAAAAAACACAACATGCAAAATTGCAGATTAATTTTTGATATTTTTGAGTTGCCCCGAGCCCTTTTTGTGTGAAATATATTACTATTGCAATATTTCTCTTGAAATTAGCTTTATAGAGCAACACTGCTGTTATTGTTATAAGATAGAAATAATTCAATTCTCAAAATAACTTTGTGAATTGTATTGATTTCATTTTATAAAAGCATTTATCAATATTTTCGTATTGCACAAATTCCGAATTTACTCGGATTTTAGCAATTAAATAATAACCCTTGCAATTCGCTTTGTCAACTTTTTTGAGTCACCAAGTGTCTCAAATATTGAAATGTTGGTTTATTAATCAATTATTGATGTTTTTTCACCAATTTATTGCATATAATAGTCTTTATTATGTTCTTCGTTGAGCAACAGATCTCCATAAGTGTGGAGAACTACACTGACTACAGTCTCCAGCAGTGCCTAAATTTGAACCAATTGGAGGGGTGGGGGCAACTGTAGACATTGTCGTACCTGTCTGATTTTCCGGCACAGACACCAAAATAAGCTCTTCTCTAGCTATCTTCCTATTCTAAAAGATACTAAATCACAGTTTATGAGTTTTTTGCCAAAATGTAGTTAAAATCACCAAAAATCTTTCTTTTCTGAAATTTGAATCGCTTGGGGGCAACTGTTAATCATGTCAGAATTCACTCAAATTTCAGTAGACGTACCTTCACTTGTCATATCAACTTTATATCAGTAATATCCAAAATGTTGTTTTTTGTACAGGGTGGCGCAAAAAACAGGGTACAATACAACCATCTTAAATCTAAAGATTTTCTGATACCTACTATGAATTTGAATGGTTGTAACATCTTAAATCTGCGAAGATTTTCTGATAATATTTTTTATGAACTTCTATGACTGATCCGTCTTAAATCTCCGAAAATTTTCTGATGGTATTACTTATATGAACTTCTATGACTGATCCATCTTAAATCTCCGAAGATTTTCTGATGGTATTTCTTATATGAACTTTTATGACTGATCCATCTTAAATTTCCGAAAATTTTCTGATGGTATTCCTTATATGAACTTGTATGACTGATCCATCCTAAATCTTTAATAAAATCAGTTCGCTGTAATTTGTATCTCCTATTCGTAACCCTCAAAATGCAGCTTTCAAAAGAACAGAGTTTTTGTTGAGAAAAGTTATTTAAACACTGAAAGCTTTAAACAGATTCAACGTCATTTTGAACATAGCTTTCAGGAAAGATTTTCACCAACTATAAAACCATAAGGACTTAGCTATATTAATAAGTTCAAAACTGAAGAAACCACTTTATTTTGACCAAAAATTGATTAGGTCGCAGAAGAAAAGTGCAAACTCATGAAAACACTAATCTTATTCATGAACAGCTTATTGATAATACAAACATATCAATTGGAAGGAATGAATTAGACATCAATAAACACACATTCCACCGAATTTTTAACACGATGTGAAGTATCATCCTTTTAAGAAGCATGCAAGTCTCGAACTCTTAGAACTGATTTACCGCAAAGTCTAAACTTTTCAAGATGTTTTCTGAAAAGAAATTGCTAGTTTTAATTTGGAGAAGGCATCGCGATTGGTGATGAAGAAGTATTTCCATGAATGAAAGAGTCGTTAAACAAAACGTTAATTGAGTGAAAAATAACACTTTTTAAATTTTACTACTACCATATAAAAAATAATTATACCTATTCTGAAGTCCTTTTGTGTTTTTCGTCCTCGGCAAGCCCTTTTTATTCAAATTTTTCAACTCGCTGCAGGATGTTCAATTTTAGTCACAAGCTTGACAAATTTTCATGGAAGATGCAGAAAAACAATACAATTAAAACAGTGTTTCTAGAATTATTTTAACCTCAATAGTTTGTAGAATAAACTAATTTGAAAATGGGTTTCCATTTTTTTGCGCTACCCTGTAGAGGGATTTAAGACGTGGGACAGAGTGCGGATGTCCCTCGCTATAGAGGGAAGAGGGATTTGAGACGTGGGACCCACGTGGGACAGAGTATAGAGGGATTCAAGAGGTGGGACAGAGTGTAGATGTCCTCCTCTACAAGACGTGGGACAGAGTGCGGATGTCTCCCTCTGCAAGACGTGGGACAGATTGCGGATGCCCCCCTCTGCCAGACGTGGGACAGATTGTGGATGTCCCCTCTGCAAGGGGGACATGTTTCACTTCTGCTCAAACAACTTCGGTTAATTGGGGTACATAAATATGTATTAGAGAAAAAAAGATCATACTAATGATTATTTCAATTTCTTACTTTATTGCCTTCAATGTATAAGTACATTTTGCTGTATATCTATTATTTTAATATTACATATTGTTATATACAAATTAAATGGGTTGAAATGGAGAGAGAAATGTATTGGTGTTCTCGAGACTCAGGACTGTAGTGTGATGTACTATTGAAGTCGGTTACGCTACCACTGAGCCATCCTGGATATGGTAGAAGTAGTATTGGAATAATCTTTATGCAACTTGATAACTTGCGGACTTCTTAAAGCATATTTCAAATAAATATAATTTAATATTCTACATTTTGGTATCTTTTCTTTTTTAATGTAAATGATAAAAATATGTATAAAGTTTTTTTTATTAATATTTGTATTAATAATGTTAAATAATGTTATTAACTACCTAATTACCTATAACTGTTAATTAATTTTACCTATAGTTACCAACTGGTGGTTATCACTACCTATCTAGTTACCTACTAGTGTTTATCAATAACTACCTAGTTATCTACAACTGTTCATCAATACCAACCTAGTACCTACTGGTTGTTATCACTACATGCGGACAACTGCCATGCGGATAACTGCCATGCAATATATTATTCTTGTATTTTGGATGAATTGTAATGCACTTGTAAACTTAACATTTCTTTGAATTAATTTGTCGTGAAGTATATTATTATTTTAACCTAGAATTTTAGTATAAAAATGTTAATTGTATAGTAAGAAATTGTGAATGAAGAAACATTGAAATTAATACTGAAGTAATACTAGATTTCTTTCTTTGTTACAATATTTTCTTTCACATTTTACCTTTAAATAATCAAATGGTTGACAAAAAGATTGAAATTTATAGATACAAAACTTTTTTTTCAAACATTTCAGAATACAAAGAATAGTACAAGCATAAGCTTTACAGGTTAAAATTTTCAGTGAGTGTGGTTTTGCATCTTACTATTTTAGAGTTGCTTTCACGCAACACTGGGCATATATGAGTTAATTAAAATGTTGATTTTTATTAGTACATTAACAAATTTAATAAAACATATTTCAGTAATTATTATTCTCATATTTTGACACTTTTCAAATATTTATAAGACATGTTTCTGATCAGTGGGAGCTAGAAACTATAGAAAAACAAATTCAAATTTCAAAGTTACTGAGTAAAGTGTTCTTTGTAAGAATTTTTTTAAACATAGAAATGAGATAAATACTACTTCAGTTTCTAATCCTTAATCTAGCAGAAAATTTTGTTTTTACAAATAAAAAAATATTAATTAACTCAATGAAAATTCTTAAATAGTAAAATGCAAAATCACACTCACTGTAAATTTTAAACTGTAAAGCTTGTGTTTGTACTATTCTTTGTATTTTGAAATGTATGAAAAGACAGTTTTGCATCTATAGATTTTCCCCTTAAATTAAATGGGTTAAATATGATTTAAAAAAGAAATGAATTTAGTATATTTCAACTTTAAATTCTGAATCTACAGTCACTACTGATTTTTATACTTCTTTATGCACAATTTCGGACTATACGATTAATATTATAAATAATTCTTAGGTTAAATAATAATATTATTCACATCAAATTAATTCCATGAAAGGTTAAGTTTACAAGTGCATTACAATTCACCTAATACAAAATTATAATATATTGCATGGCAGTTGTCCGCATGACAGTTTGTCGCATGGCAGTTGTCCACTATGGCAGTTGTCCGCATGGCAGTTATCCGCATGGCAGTTGTCCTCATGGCAGTTGTCCGTACACCATCACTACTTACCTATTACGTAGTATTTATCAGTACCTACTCTGTTACCTACAACTGTTTGTCAATACCTACCTAGTTACATATTGGTGTTTATCAATCCCTACCTAGTTGCATAAAACTGCTAATCAATACCTAACTATACTTACCTTCTTGTGTTTATCAATGCCTTCCTAGTTGCCTACAACTGTTTATAAATACCAACCTAGGTCCTAGTTACCTACTAGTGTTCATCAAAACCTATCTAGTTACCTACTAGTGTTCATCAATACCTACCTAGTTACCTACAAGTGCTCATCAATAATACCTAGTTACCTACAACTGTTTGTCAATATCTACCTAGTTATCTACTAGTGTTTATCAATTCCAACCTAGTTATCTACAACTGATTGTCAATGCCTACCAGTGTTTATCAATACCTACCTAGTTACCTACTAAATGTTGATCAATACCTACCTAGTTACCTACCTACTAGTGCTCATCAATACCTACCTAGTTACCTACTAGTGTTTATCAATACCTACCTAGTTACCTACAACTGTTTGTCGATTACCTACCTAGTTATCTACTAGTGTTTATCAATGCAATTACCTAGTTACCTATTACTGTTTGTCAATACCTTCCTAACTACCTATCAGTGTTTATCAATACCAACCTAGTTACCTAATAGGAAGTGTTTATCAATCCCTACCTACTAGTATTATTCATCAATGCCTACCTAGATACCTATATCTGTTTATCAACAGCTACCTACTTATATCTACTAGTGTTTATCAATACCTACCTAGTTATGATACGTAAATAAAGCTCGAGAATGAACTTGCTGCAATATGTATCGATATTTTTACCATTAAGATTTGTACCACGACTCAATATATAATTTTTTCCCGCGTAAAACAGACAAGGGACATAGAGGGACATCCCGCGTGGGACAGAGAGGGACATAGACGTGGGACATAGAGGGACATCCAGCGTAATACAGACGAGGGACAGAGAGGGACATCTTGCGTGGGACAGACGTGGGACAGAGAGGGACATCCTGCGTTGAACAGAGAGGAACATCCCACGTGGGAGAGACGTGGGACAGAGAGGGACATCATCCTGCGTGCTTTTTCCGCGTAAAACAGACGAGGGACATCCCGCGTGGGACAGACGTTGGACAGAGAGGGACATCCTGCGTGAGACAGAGAGGGACATCGCACGTGGGAAAGAAGTGGGACAGAGAGAAACATCCCACGTGGGACAGAGAGGGACATCCCGCGTTGGACAGAGAGGGTCATCCTGCGTGGGACAGAGAGGGACATCCAGCGAGGGACATCCCGCGTGGGACAGAGAGGGACATCCGGCGTGTGACAGAGAGGGACATCTCGCGTGGGACAGACGTGGGATGTGAGTGGGATTAAAGACGTGGGACAGACGAGGGACATCCCAGGTGGGACAGATTTGGAATATCCCCCGTGAGACAGAAGTGGGACATCCCGCTTGTGCAAGACGTGGGACGTGAGTGGGATTTCAGACGTCTCAAGACGTCTGAAATCCCCGTCCCTCTCTGTCCCTCGCTAGTTAGAGATGTCCCCCTCTGTCTCACGCTGGACAGGGAGGATATGGTTAGCTGGGTTTAAATTGTGCTTCACCGGTTTTTTAAAACACATCAATCAACCAGCCGCCTATTACAACTTAGTCGATGAAAACTCAAATAGTCGTACTGACGGATTATATGTCATACAATTGGAGAAACAGCTCGTCTAAAACTTATTTTAATTATTGAAAAATGTTAGATTCTTGCATAAAACAACAAAAGGAGGAAAATTGGATTTTCTCAATTAAAATACAGCTATTATGTATCAAGAACCAGTCACTAACAGTGTACATATGTAGTTCACACTGTCCTTCCTCTATTTTGTGCGATTGTTCTTATTTTTTCTTTCGCATTAAATTTAGCTCAGAAATTAGGACACCGTGAAAAATAAATGAGAACCACGGACGCTACTTTGTTGTTCGGAAAAATGAAATTACTGAATTCACGGCATGCGTGGAATGAGAAAATCCTTCGTCTTAGTCGTTGAAGCTGAATTGTGAATATATTTAGTACATACTGCAGTATATAGAAGGGGAATAGCGTCTTGAAGTTGGATTGAGTGACGTCATCACTGCTGGGCCAAAGGGAAGTGATAGCTGCATGGCGAATAGAGGTCAATGGAAGGTTTATATTATGACATCATCACTGCTGAGCCAATGAGAGGTGATAGCTGCATAGAGAATGGGGGTCAATGGAGTGTTTATATTATGAAATCATCACTGCTGAGCCAATGGGAGGTGATAGCTGCATGGAGAAGGGGGGGGGGGGTCAATGGAAGGTTTATATTATGACGTCATCACTGCTGAGCCAATGGGAGGTGATAGCTGCATGGAGAATGGGGTCAATGGACGGTTTTTCTAGTACGTCACAATATAGATTTTAATTATTTTTTACTCCTCGAACTGCATTTATGAAAACCATATAAATTTAATTTCATACTATAATGGGTATTGAATAAGAATTAGAAAAATTCAGGTTTAATTTGTTTTTGCATATTTTTGCTGCATCTCTAGTGAAAATATTGATGAAATGTAATTCAATATCAGAATGAATTTCATCAGTAGGTAAGGACTTTTAAAACATAAATGATAGCCAATTTGACTATCCAATACATCACACGCCCAGGGAGAAAATTATAGGGGGGACATAGAAGATTTTGGGAGATTAAAGGAGCATTTCTACCATAATCATAGAAGAGAATTGGGGTTGCTTATGTCCAAGTTTTCCACCATGTTCACTCCTATAATTAAAGGGGGAAATCTCCTATACCATCAGATGATTTCACCCATAATCATTGAAGATTTTGGGAGATTAAAGGAGTCTTTCTACCATAATCATAGAAGAGAATTGGGGGTGCTTATGTCCAAGTTTTCTACCATGTTCACTCCTATAATTAAAGGGGGGAATCTCCTATACTATCAGATGATTTCACCCATAATCCTAGAAGAATACCAAAATTAATATTTCCTAGCATATAATGCATTTGTACGGGTACGTTTGACTTTACATGAATTAGTTGAATGAAATATATTGTTATATACAAATTAAATGGAAAGAAATGGAGAAAGAAATGAAGTGATCTTTCCGGGTCTCGAACCCGCAACTTGTTGACTTCTGCTTGCGACGCTAACCACTCGACCATCCTGGACACAGTAGAAGTAGGATTTTTAATGAACTTTATGCAATATGATAACTCAAGTTTATCTTTAGGTTATCATCGATAAATATAGTTTCATATTTCATAGATTATTTCTTTTTCTTCTTTTATAATCGTTTCTTTTATAATTTTTAGGGGATCAACTATTTTTCAGTAATTCCTGGAATATTCGCTCGATATCCTTAGGGGATCAACAAATTTTCAGTAATTCTTGGAATATTCCCTCGATATCGATAGGGATCAACTAATTTTCAATAATTCCTGGAATATTCCCTCGATATCGTTACCCAGGGAGATACTATGGTGGGGTCATAGAAGATTATAGTGTACAGACATTATGGGGGGCTAGATCTTACGTGATTATAGATAATATTCGATATATATCATCCATGGGAAAAACATCCTATAAACAACTATAATCACCGTAATATTTCCCAACCATGATGTATAGTAGATTATATCAACTAAAATCTCCGAATATTTTCTGATAATGTTCCTTATATGAACTTCTATGAATGAACCATCTTAAATCTACGAAGATTCTCTGATAATAATCCTACTATGAATTTGAATGGCTGTAACATCTTAAATCTGCGAAGATCTTACGATAATATTCTTTATATAAATTTCTATGACTGATCCATCTTAAATCTTCGAAGATTTTCTGATGGTATTTCTTATATGAACTTCTATGATTGAACCATATTAAACCTTCGAAGATTTTCTGATGGTATTTCTTATATGAACTTCTGTGATTGAACCATCTTAAATCTTCGAAGATTTTCAGATGGTTTAAGATGGTTCAATCAAAGAAGTTCACATAAGAAATACCATCAGAAAATCTTCGGAGATTCAAGATGGATCAGTCATAGGAGTTCATATAAGGAATATCTTCAGAAAATCTTCGAAGATTTAAGATGGTTCGGTCTTAGAAGTTCATATAAGAAATACCATCAGAAAATCTTCGAAGATTTAAGATGGTTCAGTCATAGGAGTTCATATAAGAAATACCATCAGAAAATCTTCGAAGATTCAAGATGGTTCAGTCATAGAAGTTCATATAAGAAATATCATCAGAAAATCTTAGAAGATTTAAGATGGTTCAGTCATAGAAGTTCATATAGGAAATACCATCAGAAAATCTTCGAAGATTTAATTGATGGTTCAGTCATAGAAGTTCATATAAGAAATACCATCAGAAAATCTTCGAAGATTTAAGATGGTTCAGTCATAGAAGCTCATATAAGAAATACCATCAGAAAATCTTCGAAGATTTAAGATGGTTCAGTCATAGGAGTTCATATAAGAAATACCATCAGAAAATCTTCGAAGATTTAAGATGGTTCAGTCATAGAAGTTCATATAAGAAATATCATCAGAAAATCTTCGAAGATTTAAGATGGTTCAGTCATAGAAGTTCATATAGGAAATACCATCAGAAAATCTTCGAAGATTTAAGATGGTGCAGTTATAGAAGTTCATATAAGAAATACCATCAGAAAATCTTCGAAGATTTAAGATGGTTCAGTCATAGAAGTTCATATAAGAAATATCATCAGAAAATCTTCGTAGATTTAAGATGTTACAGCCATTCAAATTCATAGTAGGATTAATATCAGAAAATCTTCGTAGATTTAAGATGGTTCATTCATAGAAGTTCATATAAGGAACATTATCAGAAAATATTCGGAGATTTTGGTTGATATAATCTACTATACATCATGGTTGGGAAATATTACGGTGATTATAGATGTTTATAGGATGTTTTGCACAAGGTTGATATTTATCGAATATTATTTATAATCACGTAAGATCTAGCCTCCTATAATGTCTGTCCACCATAATCTTCTATGACCCCACCATAATATTTTCCTAGGGTAACGATATCGAGGGAATATTCCAGGAGTTAGTGAAAATTAGTTGATCCCTATCGATATCGAGGGAATATTCCAAGAATTACTGAAAATTTGTTGATCCCCTAAAAATATCGTAGGAATATCCCAGGAATTACTAAAAATTAGTTGATTCCCTAACAATATCGGGTGAATATTCCAGGAATTAGTGAAAAATAGTTAATCCCCTAAAAATTATAAAAGAAAAAAAGAAATAATCTATGAAAAATGAAATTATATTTATCGATGATAACCTAAAGATAAACTTGAGTTACCATATTGCATTAACCTCATTAAAAATCCTACTCTACTGTGTCCAGGATGGTCGAGTGGTTAGCGTCGCAAGCAGAAGTCAACAAGGTTCTGGTTCGAGAACCGGCAACATCACTTCATTTCTTTATCCATTTCTTTCTATTTAATTTGTATATAACAATATGTATCATTCAATTAATTCATGTAAAGTCAAACGTACACGTACAAATGCAGTATATGCTAGGAAATATTAATTTTTGTATTCTTCTATGATTATGGGTGAAATCATCTGATAGTATAAGAGATTCCCCCCTTTAATTATAGAAGTGAACTTGGACATAAGCACCCCCAATTATCTTCTATGATTATGGTAGAAAGACTCCTTTAATCTCCCAAAATCTTCTATGATTATGGGTGAAATCATCTGATAGTATAGGAGATTCCCTCCTTTAATTATAGGAGTGAACATGGTAGAAAACTTGGACATAGCACCCCCAATTCTCTTCTTTGATTATGGTAGAAAGGCTCCTTAAATCTCCCAAAATCTTCTATGACCCCCCTATAATTTTCTCCCTGGGAAAGGATTAAAAACTGCTTAAGGTGCAAATTGAGATATATAGTACAGTAGAAAAAGATAGCGGTACTATTAGTTGAAAATGTCATACTATTGAATACAATAATTAGACAATAGTAATAGTAAAAGTATTGTCGATAATTTTTAAACTTATTTTAGTCGATTTTGATGAGCTTAATTAAAAAATATCATTGGTTTTGCTCAATTAGGTTAGTATTATTTTTACTGTTGCTGTTCATACATCATAAACTTAAAAGCGTGGAAGGCATTAGTTCTCGTCCATCGTTTTCAATTTGCGCCTCTTGATAGGTTCAAAGAACTGCCTCTCAGAAGAACTACTAACAAATCGTTCTTGAATGAATGTTTCGTTTGTCTCTTTGCCGGCTTTCTCAACACTAAGTACATTAAATTCGACCTCAGAAGAAGAAGGAGCACCAGAGGCCAAGCTGTGAAGATGGTGAAGGGATTTGTGACGTTACGAATATCAGCAATGGTACGTTGTACTGCATCTTCTGACCTCTTCATTTATGCTCTCCCTAATTTACGGTGGTTTCCACCCTTCGGGCAGCCAGGGTCATCAATGAGACAGCAAATCTCTAGCATCTTTTCACCTGTCTGATTCATGGCAATTCCAGACAGAAGTCAATTAACAAAGTACGTGGAATTAGCAATTGACAAACAAATCTAATATTGACTTTCCCATTTACCCCTTGTCGAGACAACCTTATACCTCACATCCATAGAGTGAATCATCGCCTCGCACTGTACTGTCAACTCCTACCCAAGTCTGGAGCCCCCCCATTTTTAGATCCCACTTCTAAGGACTTCAACTGCTCCCTTTCCTGTAAGTAAACCCCCAAATGCATGAAGTTTCGTAAACATTTGAACTTCAATCCCTTTATATTTCTCCATTTTTATGTTTTCGATTTCTTCATATTTATTTATAGTTTTGATTATTTTCCATTTGACTGCTTGACTGACCCTGACTATTTGACTAATTTCTACATTTCACCTTATGGTTTGACTGCATTACTTAATTTTTTACTTAACTGTTTTTTTATCATTTAGTTAATTTTCTTTCCATATATTTCTTTCATTTAGTTTTTTTGTATTTAAAACTTACAAAACTTTATCATTTAGTTATATTTTTATTTTTATTTCTTGTTTCACATTACTTTTCATATGGCAAACCTTTGACAGTTTAGTAGTTTATTTGATTATTATTTACTTTCTTACTAATATCTTGTGTTTAATTCTTTTCTAATTAGTTTTATTAATATGCTAATTAGTTTCCTTGTCTTTCATCCATTAATATAAGCTTTCATATTTTTTCTTCTATAAATAAATTTCAGTTCCCAACTAGTTTTTATTTCTCCCTTATATTGAGATCAAGTAGGGGGAATATGATAATTCCGCCAGGTGTAACGGGCAAAACAATACCTTTAGTGTTGCCACTGAAATCCGTTCGCTCCCAAAGTCTAATAAACCAGCTCCTGGATAATGACCAATCGTCTCACCAAATTTTAGGCCATTTGGTCGAAGTTTTTTTGAGTTATTCATATAACAAGATGAAAAATAAATAAATGCCGCCTAAAACATAACCTTACGCAAATATGAGAAGGTAATAAGACTGAGGTATGACACAAAGTAAATATATGATTGTTACTTCTTAATTGAACATTTCATTTTCTATAACTTTTCTATAAATAGTTCATTGCCTTGTGATAAAAATTTTAAAGTAACAAATGCCTTAAAAGTCTTAAGATTAAACCATAGCTTTACTCTCACTCAGTATAGGTGAGTAATTAAAAAAAATCTTTGATTTATATAATGGTGTTACATTGGAAAAAACAGTCAATTTTTGCACGGTGAAATATCTTAGGCATTTTAGGTATATGTTCAAAGTTATTGGTTGGTTATAAAGTTTCGGACACGTAAGAAAAGAAAATATAATTATTTAACTTATATTCTAATTGGTAACATGGTACCTGAAAGTTGAATATTGAAACTATCTCTCGAACAGAAGATAGAAATTATACACAGTGGTGAATGTGGTGCATCTCCGAATACAACAGCTAGAGAACTTATTGTATATTGTCACTGTTAAATGTTTCTTCCTTCATAAAGACTTAGATACCATTTTCAAAAAGCGATTAAAGTTTTAATTCCTAAATCAGTATGCCCCACACTAATTAACCCAGAATTTTGTATTAATTCTTGAATTTGTTGTATAAATTTATGTGAAAAATTACTCTTTTTATCCCTCCCCTATCTTTCAACACTCTTTTCTGTCTTCTTCACTGTAATTGGCACCAGCTTTCTCCCGCCCACTTATCTTCTCACTCCCCTCCCCTTTCGCACTGAATTTGTTTTCATGGCACCACCTTTCCCGCCCCTTATCTGCAAACTCCCTCCTCAATTTTCACTTTTTATGTATCAGTTGTACTAGTCCGCATCATTTATTGTATATGCATTTTTTCCATCATTAGTTATTATTGTCAGTTTTTGTATGAAATATTTTGTTTATTATTTATGGGTAGTATATTGTACAGTGTTGTCATCTCATAATTTCTTTATTATAAACATCTGCCCGAAAATATTCCCTAATACGGAAAATTATAAAAGGGCTTGATGAAATTTGTATTTTGTGCTTTTTTCTTCAAAAAAAAATCCTTATCCTTATCCTATACTTATTTCTGCTTCTAATAACCTAATCTGAATAATAATATTGATGTTTATTGTTATTACCGTGAAAGAATCACCTTACATTTTTTCTCCATTTTCTATTTCTACGAACTGTAATAACATCGAGACATTCATCATAATTATTACTATTTTAATAAAAACAGGGTTTAATTAAAGCGGGGCCAGTCCGTTAATATGAAAGGTGGTCCGACGTCCGTTGATCTTCATTAATTTTCAGTTAAAGTTCATGAAAAATATAGTTCTGGGAACCAGTGAATTTTAGAGAGTGTTCTATCTATTGATCAATTCTGATCGATGATCAGCAATGATCAGTAGATATTGTAATAGTTAGTAACCTAATGCAATGTTAAATAACAATACAAATAATTTCCAGTGTTTGCAGCATATAAATATTAAATAGGATGAGAAAACAGTCTTTTCATTCAAAAAACTATTAGTTGGTTTAAAATTAACACAAAAAAATGATATAATATTGATAAAATAAATGATTTTTGTTATATTAAGGTAGTTGAAATTTTTTGACCTGATCTGATAAAATTGATGAAAATTAAGAATTCAGTGATGAAAATTTAATCGAAATCTGTTGAAAAAGCTTATAAAACTTACAAAAAATATTTTTTTATAGCCCATTGTTATAGTGTTTTATCATCCATATTTTTTCTATTTTTTTTGTTGTGTTTTTAAAGAATGACACATCCTAACTGTCATGATAAATATAATTATAGGTAGCATGGGTAAGTTACGAGTTAGCTATCGAACTGTTTGATCAAATAAAAAATATGATTAATTATTTTATCCAGTCATTTAAAGTCAATTATTCCAGTTAAATTGCTATTCTATACCACTTTTCTTATTGATCGGATATGTGTAACTATTCAATAACTCGTCCCTCACCCCACAACAACAGTCACAGCAATCCTTAAGAGGAATGAACAGAACGTTCAAGGCGAGTTCCCACAGTGGGTTATTCCGAAGTGGTACCTAACTTATACTATAGAACTGAGTTCTAACTGGTGAAAGTTAGAGAGTTGGGAACTTTCTAGGGGACACTCTCAGTAGTCGCAATGTGGGTTGTAACATTATATTATATTTGAAAACAATTTAAACCTTTTTTAGAAACTTCTGTTTGAACTATCATGACCTGTGTTAGCACCCACTTTCCGAGTACTGTGACACTCCTTTAGTTATGGCGGGGCCATAGAAGATGTAAGAATTCCTCCCTTATTTTTCTATTGCCCCACCATAACTTTCTATCTGTGTACCGTCACTTGTGGGTCAGTTTAACGTATTTGAGGGTCAATCTGACCCACAAAATAAAATGACTAGCTGGAGTCCTTTCAAACTTAATACTAATATTTAGAGTCAGTTTGACTAGGTTTTTTGCAATGATTAAAATATTTCAAGTACAATAAAACAAAGTTTCTTCATCAAAAAAAAAAAAAAAAAAATACGAAAAAATAAGTTGAAACTATTTTTCATTTAATATGAATAACATTTTCTTCTCTGTTCCATCCATTATTGGCTGTCTCTGTGTGACGTCATCTCCGCCACTGCAGTCTCACAGGAAATGTATTGTTGCGACTATCATTAAATTCAATGGCAAAACTCACCCGGAAAATAAGAATAGACTTGAACCTGTTAGGGTAAGTTACGAATTATCGGTCAGTTTCACATCTTCGGTCATATAAGAAAAAACTATATTATAATCATGATTTATTTTAATTTTAATTGGTAGTCATGATACCTGCCTTGATACCTGTAGGTATCAAGGATACCATTTATAATATAAATTAAATGATTATTATTATATCTTTTTTCTTAAATGATCGAAGATGTGAAACTGACCGATAATTCGTAACTCAACTATCTAAGTACATTGATTAGTTACTTAATTTTCTGTTATATGAAGTAGTTGAATAAAGTTACTAACTTACTGTAGTTAAAGCATCTACAAAGTAAAGGCGTGATGAAGGGTATGAATTAAAGGCGTGATAAAGGGTATGAATTAAAGCCAATGAAGGTTGTTGAATAAAAGGAATAACTTAGTTAGTTAGTATGTTTGTTTTGCGTATGTATATAGGTACATCCGTTGTCTATAGTTTTTTTAAAATAAAAATAAGTTATTAATTTAATTCCATCAACGTCACTGGTCCCTTGTTATGTTACCTGCGGTTCCAGTGACGTCACAGGTCCCTCTTTATGCAAGCTTTGGTTTCAGTGACGTCACAGGTCCCTGTTTATGCAAGCTGTGGTTTCAGTGACGTCACAGGTCTCTGTTTATGCAATCTGTGGTTCAAGTAATTGTCCCAAGTTATGACATGTAATACCTACATAATTATTGCACACAAACGTACCGTGCCATAACTAGCAGCGTCAAGGTAACCAGTACTATGTAACAAGTCAGTATTGTGTTTAGTGTCCTAGAGACTAGACAGATACGTGTACCAAGTTTGCAGGGCAGTGTACCTAGTGTGATTGTGTACCTAGGTGTGATGAGGAATAAAATGCATTGTTTGAGTTACTCTAGCACTCTTATAGTGTTTGTGTTTCTTTGGTGCTTAGTAGAGTCGAGGAATATTGACCAAAAAATAGCGTTAGGTAATCACACTGAAGTGACTAATAGAGAGTTAATTAGAGATGGTGATAATGATACATATATTGGTAATGAATCATTGGGGGAAACTAATATTAGAGGGAATGAGACAGCAGACAACGCTGTCAAAGCCAACGATACACCAGATTCAGCAGCTGTCAAAGTCAACAATTTACCAGATTCAACAGCTGTTAAAGTCAAAGATTCACCAGATTCAACAGCTGTCAAATACAACGATTCACCAGACCCACCTGCAAGTGCCCCTAATTCAAACACCCCCACAAAACCATTTCCAATTTTTGACCCTCTTTCTTGCACCGACTCGGTGTGTGTGAGAAAATGTTGTTCCGAAGGAGAGATCCTTTACATGGGACCTCCTGCTTCCTATGGATGCATGGAAGCCAACTACTCCAGTGTGCTCCTCAGGACGCCATCTTTTTCTGACAAGAATGGCATGGCGGTGGAAGTGGAAGGCCCCGTAAAAGTGGCGCCAGGAACTGTCGACTGTGAATTCTTTACGATGTTAGAAGTAGAAGACTTCATGATGCTCCCCAATGGCCATCTTTTCCATGACACTAATGATGTGGAGTTTGAATTATCTGATTACTGCTTCGAAAATTTCAAAAAATATAAAGGTAATTACATATTTATACTTGTTTTAATTGAGAAATAATTAATGTTTTAGGCCCGTACTATAATGGCGGTGCCACCGCCGCGGTACTACTGCCCTGTTTAAGCATCTTCAATTAATCACGTTTAAATTAATGGAAAAGTAAAGTTGCAAAGTATACTGGCGGTGCTACCGCCTTGGCAGTCTGCGTTGCTACGGTACTAGGCGGTGGCACCGCATCTGGACGCGTTACCACCGCCGCAGTAGTACCGCTTGCAAAGTATACTGGGCAGTTTCACCGCGGCAGTCAAAGTATAAGCACATACACAGACCAGTTTAAAGTAGAAGATATCCAAATACAGCTAATATTTGAAAGAATATGTAGCTATATCTTTTTATATATAATTCTTAACATAAATTTTCATTTACATAATTTTCTATATACATATATATTTATTTACATGATTTTTTATTTAGATTCATATTTTTTGTATAGCTACATTTTTTTTACACAACTTTTTAAATTTTATACATTTTTTTCTTTTACTATTGATTCCCTATTAATTTTGAATCAACATTCAATTTCTATTGAAACTCCGTTATTTATAACGGGGAAAGTACACTGGTTTTAAATATCTAGCGACTGTTGGTACGTTAAATAACGTGGTATCAATCATTCTTACTACATCTCGCTATTGCATTATTTCGGATGTTATTATTAGGTATATTTTAAGGTATCTCCTAATGCGAAAATTATATTTTTGTGATGGTAAATATTCACATTCCTTCATTGTTTCAATATATTCATATATAATCTCATATAATTCATTTATCTATAAATTGAACATGTTCGGTTATTTTGTTGATCACAGTTCACGCCAAACACCAAACGTTTCGCTGCTCTAAAAGTTAGCTTTTTATAAAAAGTTAGCTTTTATGAAAAGTTAGCTTTTATGAAAGCTTAAAGTAAGCTTTTAATAAAAAATAAAAGGTAGCTTTTTAAATTGCTCTAAAAATGAGCTTGTATTATCACATTAGAAAATAACTGGTACACCCATGTAGCGATATCTGGCAACGATTATAGCTGTGAACGTGTTAGATTGTGTACGTTTTATAGACGTTATGAATTCTGAAATGATTTCTAGTTCATGGATTAATTTGCTAATTCTATTGTGACATATCTATTTTCATGATTATAACTTGAATGATTAAGCGGACTAGCTAATGTTTAACGTATTGTGTTCAAAAATTAATCTATTAATATACAAATTGTAATTACTTTTATCAATATATACGACAAATGCACAATAATTCGTTTTCCATGTCTAAAATTAATTGAATGTTTGTTAAATACTTACCTGCGTTTCATTTTTGAATTACTATCAATATTTACTATCACCTCTTCATTTTCCTCTTCCATCCATGAGTTCAGTTGCCGGTGCTTGTGTCTCTTTTCGTCACATTCCTTGGTAAGTGACTGTATTCACAGAGTAGCTTTTCTGCATCTATGATCATTGCCACAGATTGGTTATAGGTGACTCTGTTCATGGAGCCACTTTCCTGTCTGACTGCCCACTTCTAAGTCCCTTGTATTTATTTTACTTTTGACGTCGGAGCTTTGGCTTTTGATTCCGAAGCAGACGTTAATTAATTAATATCAATATTTTCAATACTACAATTATTATATAACTATGGTGATTAACATCTGTCGAGGTGGAATCTGGCTGGTGGAATCTTCCGGTCACCGCTAACTCCTCAGTGTAGGCTGTTTTGTTTCTTAACTTTGTAGTTCTCTTTTCCGTTGTGCTTAGTAATTTGAAACAGACTAGCTATGATAAATAAATTCAGCTAATTAATCTCTTAGGTTAACATACCTATATCACTAATCATTTTATTTTAGGCTTTAATAAAAACCTTTTAGAGTAAGGATTAAAGAAAACATAATATAGTTAGTTTTAAGATTAATTTAATAATTTATTATTCAGATCGAATAGGTTTAAAGGACTACTTAGTAACAGAAAATAAAACTAAATTATTTAGTGTTTAGAAGAAGAAAATCGAAATGGGTTAAAAATTTTAATTAATATAAATGCAACAAAGTTAACAAGTATTAAACTGATTGAAGTAAACAAGGTATTTAACAAATTTTAACAAACTGAAACACAGGTCAAACAACATTAATTGACAACTACCAACCAAAGGGTAAACACAAAAGGAAATAAGGGGAGTCATAAAACGCCAATACACAAAATATAAAAATTGGGAGAGAGGAGAGGGAAAAAGAAAAATGAATTCTCAAATAAATAAATATAATAAATAATTAATTTAGTGGAGGTTCAAAGTCTGCTATGAAACTAAAAGCCATATAGCTGCCATCGGAAAATATATACAAAGGACTCAGACAGGAAAGTGGCTCGATGAACAAAACATCACATCACGTCACACCATACTATCTCTCACACTAAAGAATCTTAACATACGTTAAGCTCTGTTATGTAACCTAAATGAATTTGGATTAGAAAATGGGATCAAGCAACAAAATTGAGAGTCCATACAACCCACAAACAAATAGACTAAATCGAAAAAAAAAACGGAGAGGATGAAGGCGTCAAATTAATATTTATTTATTAACAAACACCATCAATCATAATTCAATAATACAGATATGAAAAATATAACAAAATTAAATAAGTAACAAAGCATTAAAATCGTTCTAATATTTGTTATAAGACCCTTCTGCGTCCAAACAATCTTGGATTCGCCTAGGCATACTCTTTGCAAGGTTTTCGAAAAATTCATGCTGGTGCCTTACTGTATTCCACATTTCATTCACATGTGCCTCCAGTGCTCCAGGTGTCCTCTCGTTGGCATGGTCCCATTCGTTGACAATCCAACCCCAGACGTTCTCAATCGGATTTAAGTCAGGACTTCTTGCCGGCCACCGAAGAGGTTTTATATCAGGGTTTTCTCGGAACCATTGCTTGACAATATTTGCTGTGTGAACGCGGCAATTGTCTTGAACCAGCAAAATCTCTCGGTGTTCAGTAGCGGGTAGAGCAATTGTTCTGACTGCTTCCAACACATTAGTCTGCAGAATGTCAACATATTCTTCCGCTGAAATATAATGGAAAACAATTATAACTACCACATTATTCACACAGTTAACCGAATTCCCGTCTCCTCAGTTCCTTGCAAAACCAAACACTTATTTTTTATTTAAATTCATCAATAATGTGAAAATTTAGGCTATTTTACAATATATTATCAGTTTCACATGGATAGATTTTATGAATGGATAATTCAATATACACTGATTTTAACCATCAGTTAATAAACCTATACACTAATCTTGCGAAATTATTATTACCATTGAATCTGGAAGTGATACGAGTCAATTCTCCAGGTCCACCTGACCAGATCCAGCCGAACATATTGACAGAGACATAGCCAGAGTGATTAGTTTCATTTACGTGCTTCTTTTGGTACCGCGTATTTCTCGGACGCCAACAATGGAGCCTGCCATTACAATCACTCTTGAATGTTTTCTCATCGACGAAGATGACATATTTCCAATAATCTTCGTATCCGTGATTGCTAGAAAAAGAATATAGATTGTCAAGCAAATGTCTAGAGTTTGATTACCCACTTCTAATATAGCTTGAAATAAGTTAATTCAAACTAATTTCAACATTTTGTATGGAACTTTATCATGTGTCACAACAAAATTATGTATTTTAGAAGCATCAATTTACTTACCGATGCTCTCTGCAGAACAGGAGTCTTTCCTGAATATGCTCTTGTTTCAGAGTTTCCCTTGTGGCAGGGATATGATGATACAGACCACCTTCTCTCAAACGGTTTCTCACGGTGTGGAATGAAACTCTGTTTGTCAATCCTTCAAAATAATTTAAAAATAGCTACAATTAATAGAAAATAAGCTACCTATTCTTGTATACTGACAATTTAAACTCTTGTTGTATAAAACTTCGCTAGGTAACCTATGGTTTTAACATTTACAAAATAGGTAACACGTACCCTCAGCTCGGGCTATTTGCACAGCAGTATTCATGGGATTAGCAATAGCTCTATTGAGTATACTTGCATCCTCTTCTGGAGTAGTAATTCTTGGTCTTCCAGTTCTTTTTTTAGAGTTTAGATTGCCTTCTTCTTCATCTCTGTAGAATTATTTTTATTAGTCGCTTCGCAAATGCTCGGATATGCGATAAAAACAACTTACATATCATTTTCGCATAGTGAACCTTATTCATAGCTACATTAAAAAGTATTTTTATGTTGTTAATTGTTATTTCGTAAAATGTGGAAAAGTATTAGGTATTTCAGTATTTGGACTGTAATCTAAGATTGAAATATTTAAAAATAAAAGAACAATATGTATAAATACTGCCATTTCTAATTAGGTATACGTTCAAGTAGTTAATTCACAACTAGTGGCTTTTATTAATAATGTATAGATAAATGAAGATTTCCTGTATATATATAGAAACGAGACAAAAATTACTACTTACCGCTGCAACCATAATTGAACAGTAGATTTACTACAGCCGATCTGGTCACTAATCTGACGAACTGAATAGCCTTCTTCCCTTAGAGCTACTATTTTCGCTCTTTTCACCAAACGCTCCTTTTCTTTAGGGGTATTGGAGAGACCAATTTCATTATTGTTGGCATCCATTTTAGGTTATTATCACTGAAATTAAGTAGCAAGTTATTAAATTAAAATAGATATTTTAGATGCTACTTCATTTTCAATTTATAACATGCACTGCTCATTTTCGACTATTTTAAAGACAGGTTTGGATAGTTTTAGCTGATTAAATCACGGGAAATTTTGTTGTATTAATAAATTCCCAAATCTATAATTAATAAATTATTCGTATCCAGCTGGAATATAAAGTGTGGTTACCGGTTTTATTATAAATACATTAATAAAGTCCCTTAATATAAAAAATTATGCAATATATATAGCCACAATGTAGGGGGTTTTAACGTCTGCTTCGGAACCAAAAGCCAAAGCGCCGACGTCAAAAGGAAAATAAATACAAGGGACTTAGAAGTAGGCAGTCAGACAGGAAAGTGGCTTCATGAACAGTCATCTATAACCATTCGGTGGCAATGCTCATAGATGCAGAAAAGCTACTCAGTGAATACAGTCACTTACCAAGGAATGTGACGAAAAGGGACACAAGCACCGGTGACTGAACTCACGGATGGAAGAGGAAAATGAAGAGGTGATAGTAAATGAAGCCTACGAGCCTACATAACAAATATCTAAAACCTCTCAATTGAAGAGTATAACCCTAGCGCTATCCTCTAAAACTACAAGAAGCTTTACAAAAAAAGATAAACATGGTAAAAATGAAAAAGACAATCCATAATCCAAATTACAACAGTTCGGAGCCCAAAGGATACCACCCCTATTCTCTTCCAATCACCACAGACAGCTGCAGGATGGAGCCCCTTATCATAGTCACAATAGAATTAGCAAATTAATCCATGAACTAGAAATCATTTCAGAATTCATAACGTCTATAAAACGTACACAATCTAACACGTTCACAGCTATAATCGTTGCCAGATATCGCTACATGGGTGTACCAGTTATTTTCTAATGTGATAATACAATAATTAGAATAATTGTTAATCTTATAGAGCTGCGTGCATACTTCAGATTTTTTCAGTCTTTATATACCTATAGGCTATAGCTTAATAGTGTTGTAAATTTACACTGAGAGAAATAATTTTTGGACATCAAACAACACACTGTAGTTTAACGCATTGTGGGTTGATTATACGCTAAAGGAGTTAATTTCAGTAATGTGCTAGGTGTAGATGAACTACAGCATGTGGTTTAATTCTCTAGTCAGTATAAATGCACGAAATGTTGGTAAAATTTTATTTTTCTGTGGTTAGAAATACGCATCATCCATGTCAGTTTACCTTACCTACAGAACAAATCAAAAATAAACTTGCATGTGGGTAAATTATTTTTAGATTGTCAGTATATATAACCGTCCTCTATGTAGTTAGAGTATTACTATGAAATTATTAATCACATGTATGTAAATTTAATGTAACTCAGGCGGGAAACTGGAATAGCGCGTCAGTTTCAGTGAAATATCAATGAAGGTAGGTGTGTATTTTGGTGGTAACCCTAATTTAATTTCAGCTATTCTCAGTGCTTAAATTTATAGTAATAGGGATATAAATCAGAAAATAAAATAGGCTAGAATTGTTTTCTGTGATCAATTCATTCTGAAAAATAGAAAATCAGCCTAGCTGTTTATAATTGAAAAAGATCCAAGGCAGAATCTCCAATACCTACCTTGCAGCATAGACTACAGGCAACTGACCATAATCTTTAGTTTGCTCTAGCCTCTACTTTTAGGGTGCTTGTATGTAATATAATCCTAATTACTATATAGTATATTGGTATAAACTTTTTAAAGTCTCTGTCAGACTGTCTGCCACAGTGTCACTCTTAATCTCTGACTCTGCCCTGGCCAGATTGCAGAAACTGGACCTGGTAAAGTGCTTTCCAAGAAATCCTCTATTTTCATTCTCTTCTAAGCAAAATACATGTATATAAGAGAAGAAATTTAAAACTGTTTGTACAGAAAATGTTAAAATACAGACTGATGTCCAAGTAAAATTATGTGGTCCATGAACTCTCCAATTTTTTCACCAGTTCTCCCAGATTGTATTTGATGGTAAACTGGGTTGTTTTTCTTTTCTCTTAAATTCATTTTCTTTATTTATCATTATTTTGCCTTTAATATTTTGAGGAAAAATGGCTAAATCAATAATGTTAGACAGTTACCTAGTGCACACTGCATGGAAGACTAGCCAATTGAAATAATTTGTTTGCTGGCTTTTTCATGTTTTTTTTTAAAGTTAGAGTACCTAGTTCTGTACACCACTTACAGACTGTAGCTATAATTATGTTCTAAATTTCATAATTATTTCTGATGACTTGATTGCTCTGTTGGCAGTCTGCAGTATATGGAATATTTTTTATCCTTTTCTGTGAAAATGATCTTTTAGTTTCTTTTATATTACTTGTATTTCAATGAGAAGTTGAGAACAATAATCAGAATAGATTTTTTTGAGATCAGTTTCTATGGACTTTGATATATGATGATCAGTTAATGGGATTTTAAAATTCATTGCATTTATTAAATTCAACTGTATACCAAATGGATTTTTAAATAGTGTATTCTTTGTTATCAAAATTTTAATATAAACACCAGACTACTGAAACTGGTAAATTGTTCTAGAATTCTCTATTTTGCATTTTGTTTTCAACAAAATAAATGTAAATTGAAGAAGAAAATAAGTATTTTATGCACGGAAAATATTTAAAAAAAATTATATTCAGCAGACTGAATTTGAGATAGTTATTTTCTGGCTCTCGGTAACAATTTAATTATTTGGGACTGAAATGCTCTCTGAAATCAACCCAAATTTCAGAATCTCCCACTGCTTTTATAGAATTTTATCTTTTTCTAGAAACCATGACTTTCACATGGCTCTTTTTCAAAGTTATATGAATTTTTGGTAACAGTAGGTAGCTACAAAGTGATTGAAATTCAGTAGATTGAAATTCAGTAGCTAGTAGCTACTTTTTTCCATTCAATTCTATGTTGTCATCAATAACTGCATGATAGCTAATTGATTATTTTTCTCATTCAATTATATTCATTCTCTGCTTTCAAATCTACTATATTTAATTCTAATTTAGAGAAGTCCATTGGATAAAAGAAATATGTTCTTGCTGTTACTCAATCTAAGACTGTTTTATATCACTTGCGGAGGCTTATTTTAACAATTATCACTATATTCATTCTGAATTTTAGTTTTTTTGCTAATTATTGCTACATAGCTAGTCAGTAATTAGCCTTAATCTCTCAATTGTACTAACTATTCTCAACTATTTGCTAATTCCATGTATTTTGCAGACACCAGAGACATTCTAATGAAGACCTTTTGCTAACATCATCACAACAACAAGAGATTGAGGCCCACAACTGCTGATGATGTTGGTGTTAACTTTTAGAGGTAAGTGTCTGTAAGTTTTACCTATTTATTTAAATTCCAGCTAACTATGAATGGGAAGATCTTCATTAATTGATGCTTTGTAATTTTCTTTTCAGTCATATGGCTAACTATTGAAGAGGATAGGTGGCAAGAGAAGTAATCATCCTTCTTAGTCTCATTCCAGCCACCCATCTTCAAAGTCTTCTGAAGTTGATCAAGTATCCTCTGATGACATTATATTTTGGGTGCCAACACTTTTTGAAGGCGATTGATGTAGAATTTTAAACTGTCCCAAGTTTTGAATTTGCAATATTGCAAGGAGTGCTGAAACATTTTTACATTACTGTGAACATCATTGTACAATATTCATTCAATGTATGATTTTAAAGAACCATGCGTCACTGATTTGGTGAGTCGTTTTGAGAAATAGCTACCTGTGAACAATTCAGTTCATGAACTACTAAATGACTTTTTATTTGTTTGGGTATTTAAATCTTGGAGCTACAAGGAAGCTTTATTTAGGCTTTTTTAAGCTTTTTTAACATAACTATATACAACTTTTTCTTGATTCCTCGAGTTATAATCTAGCTTTTGAGTTATAATCTAGTTTTTGAGTTATAATCTAGTTTTTGAGTTATAATCTAGTTTTCGAGTTATAGTCTAGTTTTCGAGTTATAATCTATCTTTCAAGTTATAATCTAGTTGCAGTTTCTCCTTTGATGGTGTGATCTCAAATTTAGTAATCTATTAAATGAGTTTGAAAAGAACTGTTATGTTTCTTGAATATTTTATTCATGTTTAATGATACATAAGTTGGTAACTTTTCAATTTTTCTAGCTTCTGAGAAACTATAATAATTTTCTTCTCTAGTGTTTACCAAGTAATGTGTGTTTCTGAAATTGTTCATTTTATATTAAATGTAATTCATTAATTTTTGAGTTTTATTACAATGATTTGTTAAATATGGAAAGATTTGCTAGATATCCAATTTAATTATTTATATTGTATCTATTTTAACTAACTTAACAGAAATATTATCACTCTATATTTATTAGTTAATCTTCATGCTAAATTATATACGTATTCTTATGAATTTGACTACTACAGTATTTTTTAATCGAGTGTAGCTTAAGTAAACATTATCCAAGTGACTAAAATAAAATGCATGTAGGTAAAAATGCTTAGCGACTGTAGTTTGAAGGACTAGTTTATCAGTTAAATATTCTTTTACATGAGGTTTGAATTGCATGCATGTTGGTAAAATAGACAGCCAGCTGTAGTTTAATTCATAAGCATGTAGGTAATGTTTAACCACAGCTGTGGTTTGAATTGCTTGTATGTAGGTAAAATAGACATTCAGCTGTAGTTAGAATTGTGATAGATGTAGGTAAGATAAAGTGCATGCATGTAGGTAAAATTACATTATAAATTCATGATGTTTGATTCAAACCACAGCTGTGGTATGGTTTAAAAATGACCAACATTGTGGTTTGTATGAAACTATATATGGGTTCGGTTAAGTACACTTTTCTTTCAGTGTATTATTTTTAGAATAACAGCAGCATTCTTGCGACAGATAACTAAAACTCAAATAGGTACCTATAGGTTGATATATGACCAATAGCAAATTTAGAAGTAACATTGACTTGCATAGCCTATATCCCTAACATTTTTTTAATAATCTGTAATGCCAATTGGTGTTTAATAATATATGCTATATGTATAACTTTCAAATAAATAGGTATTTATTTAAACTATTATTAAAATTATTAAAACGTATCTGGCGCTGTATATTATTAAAACGTTTCTGGCGCTGTTTCACAGTCCAGTATACTTTGCAAGCAGTGAGAACGCGGCAGTAACGCTGCGTTCTCACCGCCTAGTATACTTTGGATTTTAAGAAGCAGTAGCAAAGCAGTAGCACCGCCAGTATAGTATGGGCCTTAGAAATAAATATTACATAAATTATGAACAATGGGGAATTGCAAAGAAGTTCAATAGAAAATATATTTTGAAAGGTTTAGTAAACTCTCCGTTGACAATATTTTATTTAACCCAAACTTTAACAATTTAACTTTAACCCAAAAATCTATTAACAATTTGAATAAATTATCAATTCTAGAATAAAATTTAAATTGAAAATATTATATGCTAAATATGAAATCAATAGAAATCAGTATAAAAACTCCTAAAAATCGAATTAAAAAACTAAAATAAAGAGAGGAAAGAAGAACAAAAAAGTGACAATTACAGAAAATATATTACAATTTTACATTTTCCGAAAATTGTGCATAAAAAAATTGTGAAATCTTAACTGTAAATATAGCATAAAAGGACAAATAATATCAGTCCCTAATAAAATGGAGCTCAATGAGTGACAATTAAGAGTGCATATGCCATATAGCCATTGCCGACTTTATAAGAAGGCCGTACCCAAGAATCAATCAGTTGTTAGGATACTTCATAACAAACCGCGAACTTGGCCTGCGTCCGTTTTTATAATTTTCCTATTTTAAGCAACTTATAGTTATGCAATGACAAAATAAACTATACCAATGGATTCGCAATCATTCAATTATTATAATAGTGTTGTTTTAACTGAGCTGATAATAATTATTCTATTTAAAAAACGTAAATATACACGTGAGATCGATGGTGTTTCAATGATAATGGTGGTAGTTTTAGCAATATATTACCATTCAAACCAATTTAGAGTTGTGTGACGAAAATTTCAATAGGGAGTAAATATATTGCCAAATGCCTAAGTGTTAGGGCTGGATAAATTTTTCTCTGAATTTTTATCTGTAACTGTTAAAATTAAAAAAAATTGAACTGACTGAATCTTGCATATACCTACCAAGAAATATCTTCCAAAATTAAAAACAGACCTATTTTCTTGCAGACCTAGTTAATTAATACATATTCAATTTTATAAATATGATCAGACTGTCAGCAAGAGATATTTAAGACAAATATAAAAGTGTGGTTCCCAAATTCCCTCTGCCGGTCTGAAAAGTATGAACTCTGTCTCCAAGATTTTATTTTTTTGGGCACATCTTAATCCCCTGACCGCTGACCACTGACCAACATAAAGTATTGATTCAAACTGAGAAGTATAATCCAATGACCGCTGACCAAGTAAATGTATCGAGTCAAATGGAAAGGTATAATCCACTGACCACTGACCAAATAAATGTATTGAGTCAAATGGAAAGGTATAATCCACTGACCGCTGACCAAATAAATGTATTGAGTCAAATGGAAAGGTATAATCCACTGATCGCTGACCAAATAAATGTATTGAGTCAAATTGTACGGTATAATCCACTGACCAAATAAATGTAGTGAGTCATATAGAAAGATATAATCTACTGACCGCTGACCAATTTAAAGTACTGACTAAGTGAGTCATATTATATAATAATATCCATTGAGCCCTGACCACAGACCAAAATTAAAATGTTCTGACCACAGACCAAAATTAAAATGTTCTGACCACAGACCAAGGGTATAATTCCCTGACCACAGACCGAGAGTATAATTCCCTGACCACTGATCAAAATTAAAATGTCCTGACCACTGACCAAAATTAAAAGGTTCTGACCAAGGGTATAATTCCCTGACCACTGACCAAAATTAAAATGTCCTGACCACTGACCAAAATTAAAATGCCCTGACCATTGACCAGGAGTATAATTACCTGACCACTGACCAAAATTAAAATGTCCTAACCACTGACCACTGACCAAAATTAAAATGTCCTGACCACTGACCAGGGGCATAATTCCCTGACAACTGACCAAAATTAAAATGTCCTGACCACTGACCAAGGATATAATTCTCTGTCCACTGACCAAAATTAAAATGTCCTGACCATTGACCAGGGGTATAATTTCCTGACCACTGACCAAAATTGAAATATCTTGACCATTGACCAAGGGTATAATTCTCTGACCACTGACCAAAATTAAAATGTCCTAACCATTGACCAAGGGTATAATTCCCTGACAACTGATCAAAATTAAAATGTCCTGACCACTGACCAAGGATATTATTCTCTGACCACTGACCAAAATTAAAATGTCCTGACCATTGACCAAGGGTATAATTCCCTGACCACTGACCTAAATGAAAATGTCCTGACCACTGACCAGGGGTCGGTATAATTCCCTGACCACTGACCGAAATTAAAATGTCCTGACAATTGACCAAGGGTATTATTCCCTGACTACTGACCAAAATTAGAATGTCCTGACCACTGACCAGGGGCTGGTATAATTCCCTGACCACTGACTGAAATTAAAATGTCCTGACCATTGACCAGGCGTATAATTTCCTGACCACTGACCAAAATTAAAATGTCTTGACCATTGACCAAGGGTATATATCCCTGACCATTGACCGAAATTAAAATGTCCTGACCACTGACCAAATGTATAATTCCCTGACCACTGACCAAATGTATAATTCCCTGACCACTGACCGAAATTAAAGTGTCCTGACCATTGACCAGGGGTTTTATTCCCTGACCACTGACTGAAATTAAAATGTCCTGCCCATTGGCCAAAGGTATCATTCCCTGACCACTGGCCAAATTGAAATGTTAGTCTAATTAAAAATGACCAAAGGTTAGATAGTAACAAACTACCTAGGTTAGCTAGTAACTAACTACCTAGGTTAGTTAGCCACAAACTACCTACCTTTTAAACAACGTATATCGATTCGATTTCTTTTCGATTGCCTGAGATCTCGAATCGATGGATTCGAATCGACAGACCGTTGTTTGTAGGGTAGGTTATCTAGTTACTAACTACTTAGGTAAGTTAGTTACAAACTACCTTGTTTTTAGTTCGTAACTAAACACCTTGGCCCTAGGTAATAGCTAGTTAGTAACTTTTTTTCAAAAAAAGGCCCCCTGCAGAAGAAGCAAATTTTCTTTAAATAGTCAAAAAAATATCTTTATTTAGACAATGAACATTAAAAACAAAAGATATGCTTCTCTGCTCTACGACCATGGCTCCGACCATCGCCAATGGCAGTGGCCTCCAACCGACTGTAACTTAGTAACTTTACTAACTAGGATAGCCAGTTAGTTACCTAGATTAAAAAAGGGGGATTGTGCACCGCTGTTTCAATTTGTTCAGTGGTCAATCAATTATACCCTTGGTCAGTGGTCAAGACTTATTATTTTTGTTTGTCAGTGGTCAGGGAATTATACCCTTGGTCAATGGTCAGGACATTTTAATTTTGGTCTGTGGTCAGGGAATATACCCTTGTTCAATAGTCAGGGCATTTCAATTTTGGTCAGTGGTCAGGGAATTATACCCTTGGTCAATGATCAGGGCATTTTAATTTTGGTCATTGGTCAGGGAATTATATACCCTTGGTAAATGGTCAGGTCATTATAATTTTGGTCAGTGTTCAGGGAATTATACCCCTGGTCAATGGTCAGAACATTTCAATTTTGGTAAGTGGTCAGGGAATTATACACTTGATCTGTGGTCAGGACATTATAATTTTGGTCAATGATCAGGGCATTTTAATTTTGGTCAGTTGTCAGGAAATTATACCCTTGGTCAGTGGTCAGGACATTTCAATTTTGGTCAATGATCAGGGCATTTTAATTTTTGTCAGTGGTTAAGGAATTATGTATACCCTTGGTCTGTGGTCAGCACATTTTAATTTTGGTCTGTGGTCAGGGCTCAATGGATATTATTAAATAATATGACTCACTGACTCAGTACTTTAAATTGGTCAGCGGTCAGTAAATTATACCTTTCTATATGACTCAATACATTTATTTGGTCAGTGGTCACCTCTTCATTTGACTCAATATGTTTATTTGGTCAGCAGTCAGTGGATTATACCTTTCCATTTGACTCAATACATTTATTTGGTCAGCGGTCAGTGGATTATACTTCTCAATTTGACTCAATACTTTATGTTGGTCAGTGGTCAGGGGATTAACCTGTGCCATTTTTTGAGACAATTATCAATAAGTAAATTTTAAAATAAACTGGCATATTATGAATATTCATATTTTTTGTCAATAAGGATAAAAACAGTTTTCGGAGCAAATAAAGATAACGGACCACAGTCCGTTATCTTTACTTGGTTAAATTCTGGTCCGTTATATTTACTAGCTTCATTTTTGGTCCGTTAATTTTACTTGATTAAATTCTGTATATCATTACTCTGAAGTTAAATTATTAATATTTGACCAATAATTGGAATAAGAATATAAATTTAGAATCATAGATACCACATTAAAGGATTTAAGCAGAAGTTTTTTCCATCTTTTACTAGTCAAGTGGTGAGTCATTGGCCAAAATAATATAACCAGGGACCCCACTCTGTTATTTATTTCACATGAAACAAAACCCAGATTGCTACGAAAAACCTAGAAATATTATTTAGATTAAAATAATGTAAATTCACTTGCAGGAGTTGAATCAATGGTCGAAATGTCTGCTTTAATATTCAGTAAAACTCCTCAAATATGAAAAAGTCTTAATTTTTTTGCTTTGATTTGATATACACCTATTAAAGGATGTTTCGATGTTGATTAATTTGCATAGGTATTCTAGATTGACATTATCCTTACCGAAGGAGTAGATAACCCTGTTATTTCGAAAGAGTATAATATTGGAAGAAGCAGACTGTACTAGTTATGTAAAGAACCAGAGATTAGAGAGACTAGAATTTGAAAGACAACATCACTAACAACTTTTTTATCCTAAAGTCTAACTCTAAAACTTACTTTCTAAACTTTATTCTTTCCTCGAATCCTAACAGTGCTCTTATATCTTAAATTCTTGGATATTCAAATTGAAGAATTCTACTGTAGTTCCTAAACAGGATTTACAGCACAGCCAGAGTATGATACATATATCAAGCATATTGAACATGATCCTTTTCATTGAATAATTGCTCTTTTGTGTGTATTGTGACAGTGTACATTTATACTATTTTAGATATATTTATTTATATATAGTTTAGTTCTCAATAAATGAAAAACCCAGATTTTACGATATATATCTAAATTAAACCTAGAAACCCAGGTGGGACCTTAAAAACCAAGATCTGGGTGGAAAAGCCCATCAGTGGGATCCCTGAATATAACGTTTCGCGTGACGCTTCCAATCCTTATTTTTGTCAGCCATAATTCGCACAGTTCCAGGCGGCTAACATAGCTCTTCTGAGCCCGGCGAGCCGTGACAATCGTGTTATCTTCTCACGTTCTCAGTGTAGTTTGAGAAACGAGGGATAGTACACGTGTATGCGTCGCTCTCAGACCTGACTGAGTAAAACTGCGCGCAAACTAAAAGCGTTATTGCGAGCTTGCAAGGAAGTTTGCTTGCGTGAAAACATGAGGGGCTCACACCAAATGCGTGAATTCACAGCGCGAGAAGCAAGCATTAGCAGTTACCTGCCAGATGTCACTCTGGGAGGGTGCGTGTATCTCCGCACCAAATAAAAATGATAACAACTGCGATTATACTTTAACGGTTATATTTTTTTCGTTTTTATTAACAGGTTAATTATAACTTTTCATATACTTGTATTTAAATCAACTTAAAATAATCAAACTTAATTCAAAACAAAATAACTCAATCCCTCACTTATATAATATATTTTTGTCCCCGAACACAGGAATCGAAGTGATCGCGACTGTTATTTGAAAGAATATATGTGATATATGGAGTAAATTTGATAATTATTATCATTTTAGATATGAATGATTGAATTCATTGTTTAGTAGTGTATTTATATTATTTGATTACATTTTTTGTAAGTAAAATTAAATAAATATTTATATTTAAGAATAAATGTGATAAGTTATTTACAATACTAGGTATATACCTAGGTATTAGGTACTGACTAGTTTAAGTTCCGGATTATCGAACGGTTCCACATTTTCGGACACTATTAATTATCAATATACCTTAGGTAACTATTTTAATTATTATTTACCTCTCATTGCAATCATTAGTTTTTTATTACTTGTTCGTAAATGTGTAACAGACCCATAACTTAAAACTTATCTTATAAATAGGTATGAATTTTTTTTTAAATTATATTAGGTAGTGAACATAGGTAGTAGGTACCTAGTAAATATTAAAACATGCAGTATTCTATTTATTATAAGGAACAGTATTTGTAAGTGAGCGTCAAACGTATATCTACGTAGATAATGGAAATATACGAAATTTAAATTTTGATAGACCTATCATGATCTACGAAAACTCCCACTTTGCGAGTACTAGAAGTGTCTGATAACCGAGACGTTTCTCTAGATATGTACTAGGTATTATATTGTGTAACTCAGGTTAGATATCAAGGTAAATATTTATATTAGGTATGTAATCGGCTTTATAAAATATCTAGATAAATATTTATATTATATATCGTCCCTAGGTATCTAATTGCGCATTTATATTATATAATCAGCTTGGTACCCAGGTAATAATATTTTTAACCATGCTTGTCTCTAAAATTGTCGGTATTAAGTATTAACTATCAACGTATGATATTAATTAATTAAACTGTTAATTATAAAAAAAATATAGCCGTTAAAGTATAATTGCAGTGGTTATCATTTTTATTTGGTGCGGAGATACACACACCCTCCCCGAGTGATATCTGGCAAGTAACTGCTTGTTTCTCGCGCAGCGTGAAACCATCTTCGGAGTCAGTTGTCGCTTTCAAGCTTTCCTGCCCGCTTCACGCGAAAACGCTTTTGGTCTGCGCACAGCCTAACGGTTCCCGTATTTCAGTCACGAGGTAGGGCGCATAATCCACCTAACGCTTCTTTAAGTCATTAACATTGCATCTGTTGCTTAAATATTCATCAATCAATTTTCTTATATCAATTAAATGTCATAAGATAAATCATTATTAAGCAAAATGATCAGATACCTAAAGTATTTTGCTGAGTAGTGTGCGATTGGTTACACATCAGCTGTTTACTAGGCTAAATTCCGAATTATCGGTCAGTACTACATTTTAGTTCATGTGGGTAAAAACAATATTAAAAATATTATTATTACAGAGTGCTATGTACTACTTCTGCAAACCCGGGTTGGTTGTTTTTACTCAACTAATCCTAGTGAAATAATTATTTTTATATTGTTTCATCTCATATGACCGAAAATGTGGAACTGACCTATAATTAAGTACCTACTTACCCTACTACAAGCTTGAGTTTCAAAGAATAGAAACTCTAAAATTATTTAATAAATAAATAAATATCATTTTTACTTTGTACCTCAGATCACCTGCTTGAATGAATGTTTTCTTTCCAGATGACCCTAAACTGTTCGTGTTTACTTGTGATGGCGTGGCAGACACCATAGTTCAAAAGAACACTACCTACTACGTGTTGCGCAAGACAGCCATTAAAGTGTTCCTGGTTCTCTCGATATTGGCACTACTAATGTTAGTAGTAATGCACTTCATGGACAGGTCCTTCAGGAACATGCAGGTAGGTAGCACGTATGACTTGAGTACGGTTAGGTACTTGTATGCTACATAATCCATCATAGTTTTACTAGAGACTGACATCGAAATTAGACCAATTGTACACTGAAGGTGATACAGTGTCCATCATTGGTGTCATTTAGACGTCAGAGTCGTTTTATTCTAATTTAATTTAATGTTTTTTAATAGGGTCTGTGTCGGTTAAACCATTCCATTAGTCTACTGGTAGGAATTGTCACCAACTTCTTGAGTCTGCAGACTATTTTCCAACACAGCTTGTCCATCTGCATCACCATAGGTGAGCACTATCACCCACATCACCATCACATTTTCTCTCAATTCTTCTATGGTTAGTTTCCCTGTTAATTAATTTAACAATATTAACCATATAAATTTTTTAGGTGTTATTTGTCATGCTGCATACCTCTGCACTTTCTTCTGGCTATCTATCATGTGCTTCGATGTCTGGAGATACGTCAGGTACCTCTTATCTTCCAAAACAATTACATGAATTACTTTAAAGCTGTATTACTTATAAAACAATTCCCTGTCACTTAAAGGACTATTTACCCTTAGAAACAAGAATATCCATCAACTTGAAACACTAATACCCATTTTTCTATCGTCTTCTCTTCAACCAACAGGCTAAGTCTTGCAAATGTTAATCTACTCCAAATCAAGTGCATGGACAGCATTTATTTCAAGTACTACTCTTTAGTGGGTTGGGGTGGTCCAGCATTGATAATGGTTCTAGCACTGCCCATCGAGTTCAGTCCCGATGTACCAAATTGGGTAATAACGCCTGGATATGGGAAGACGAGATGTTTCGTACATGGTAAGTAGATTGCGCTACCTAAATAGGGTAACTACTGCATTTTTACAGCAAAACCTTGCTTTAGACCAGCCTCTTAGTAGACAAACCTCTTAGTATACCAAGAAATTTCGAAACTGTACTTGAAAAAACCTTGCACTAGAGTCTAGACAAAACACAGTTTTTGTCACCTGACAGTTATTCTAGTGTAAATATTACAAGAAGTAATAATTACAATAATGTTTTAAAGATAAATATCTAATTTTACTGATGTATTATATTTATTTATGCGGTTTTGGGATAAAGCATAAGGTAGAATCGGTTTAAGACTTTCACCGCAACTCGAAATATGACTGCAATGCCGAACCAGCATCTTTGTTTTATTTGCATACATGCACAGTTATTTTATTTGTTTTTTAACATATTTTTCTGATATTTCTAGTCATAAATATATAATATGTTTTTACAAATTATATATTGCAATTTTTATTTCTTACTTTTCCAACACTAGTCTTCTAAAGTATTCAATATATGTTGGAGAAAATTCAATTTAAAAAAATTACACAAAAGTGTTCTCGTGTATCACTGGTGGTACACGATGCCGGTTGAGCCAGTTAGCTGTGTATCAGGAAACGGACTATTCCCCGCCGGACTTTTCCCAGCGTGGACTTTTCCCAGCCTGGACTTTTCCCCGCTGGTCTTTTTTCCGCCGGACTTTTCCCCGCCTATTTTTTTTAATTTAAATCTTGGAAGACAATTTAATATTAAGATTTTTTAATTAGTTTTTTTGAAGAAAAAAAATAGTTTTGACCAATAAATCTATTGCCGTGAAATTGTAAATCAAAGTCTGCCGTCGCAACTAGCCAATTTTTTTCTTTTTTTTTAAACTCTGTTGCATGGAAATTGGTTACTAACCAACTCCGTGAACCGAACCCGTTTTGTAGTTACTCTTTCGATAATTAGTTTTCATTTGAAACTTTTTGAAAAAATGTACGACCTCATACCTAAATCGTCCTCAAATCTGACTACTTGAAAAGTCTCGATTTAAGAATTTCTACACTCTAACCTATGTATTTTCATAATAATGGTTAATACATTGTAAGTTCTTTATGGAATAAATATTAAATAAGCATAGTTGAAAAAAAGACACTATAAAAAAGCCAATATTAAGTGTAATAAATAAATATATAGTAGGATTATTAATTCTGTAGTCTATTATATTAATTGTCAAATTAATAAACAACAATTCAATATATACTTCTGGAAAAGTATATATTCGAACTAGAAGTAAATAGATGAACATTTTTAATAATAACTGGCAAAGAAAATAATAAATTTGCAATATGTATAACTTTAGAGCAGAAATAAACTGAATTAATCGTAGCTCCTTAGACTGGTTGACAGACGTTTCATCGACAGACGTTTCGTCGACAGACAATTCGTCGACAAGACGTTTCGTCGACAAATTTTCGTAAAATGGATATTGACACACTCTTATGTTACAAAACATGTACTTTAACAAAATAATGTATAAAACGATAAAATTATAAATTAGAATAATGGTAAGGAGGAAAAATATTAAATATATTTCAACGTTTTTTAATTTAATACTAAACCCGAACTACTCAATAATAACCAATTATTTCAAAGTTATTTGAAAAATTATTTATGCAAGACAAAGCTAAAAAAATTTTCACATCAAATAATGAAATCTAAATGACTGTACCACACACAAAGAACTTTCTTAAATGAAATTCTTTGTCTATAACTAGCCTCGTATCACAACTGCCTATTAGTATCTTGCGGTGTTGGCTTATGTAGAGGTGTCTTTCAATATTAATAATAATATATTAGTTCTACAATGCTATGTAATAATTTTATATTTTTCTTAGAGCCTGGAGAGGATTTTTAATATATTTTTTCTTACAGGATCAAAATTCGAAGATGGGATATCGTTCGATAACTCTGAACTTTTTCTATTTTAAAGCCAACTACTTGTTTCAAAGAATCACTTTTTGGTATAACAATGACCTAAGTATCGATAAACATTCAACGGCGAGATTTTTTATATAAAATCTTGACTTTCAATCTAGGATCACCATCTCAATTACAGAAAACCAGCAGTAGTCGAACAGAGGGCATTTACCGACTGAAAGCGACTTGTCAATTACAAATCCGATTATATAAATCTTATGTAACGTAAATTATTGAGAGGAAATTGTTTAAAAAATTTAAAATGACAAACGTAACTCGACACAAAATTATTAAATTAATTTAAAATAATTTGTTGTTATTGAATAGTTTTAGTTTAGTATTAAAGTAGAAATACGATTGAAATTTATTTAATAGTTTTCCTCCTTACCATTATTCTATTTTCTAATTTGATCGTTTGATACATTATTTTGTTAAAGTACATTTTTTGTAACATTAGAGTGTGTCAATCTCCATTTTACGAAAATTTGTCGACGAAACTTCTTGTCGACGGAAAGTCCTGTCGACGAAACGTCTGTCGACGAAACGTCTGCACACCCTTTAGATTAAATTGCTACATTTTGCAATCCATTAGAATTGCCATAATGTCTTGAACTTTTTATCATATCTTAATTCAATGCAAATTTACGAATGTACAGTCTTAAAATATAAACGACCAATATCGACACATAGAGAAATCAAAGCTAAAAATAAGACTGTATTATTGTGTAAGTCTGTTAATAAAATGTCTCTTCTATTGATAAATGGTTTGTTTTATCAAAATTATAATTTAATAGCCCAAAATACCATGATTTTATTCGGCGGGGGAAAGTCCGGCAGAGAATAGTCCAGGCGGGAAAACTCCGGCGAGTAATAGTCCTAGTGGGGAAAAGTCCTGGCGGGGAAAAGTCCGGCGGGGAATGATCCAGCGGGGAAAAGTTCTAGTGCCCAGTGTACCACATGTTGCGCACGTTGCAGTGAAAGTGTTAAGATTTAATGGTAGAGTTTGTGCTAAAAAATGATGTGAAAAGTTACAGAAAACTAGATACAGTGACGACTATTATAATTTTCTTAAAATGATAATTTAATTGAAAAAAATATTATATTTATATTAATTGAAACAAAAAACTGTTTCTGAATGTGTTTCGCTTCAAAATTGGTATGTTAGTCACCATTAATTTGGCATTAAAGTTATAATAAACAAATAGAGTATTGAAATATTGAAGTCACTGCTTTACTTTTAGAGAAAATGATTCTGGTCTAGTAGGAAATTGCTGAAGTGAGTTTCTTACTAGACCAAATAAACTTGGAACGTATCTCTGGTCTATTACAAGGTTTTTCCTGTATGATTCTTACCTATACAGGCAGGCCTCGCTTTAAGTAAAACTCACTTTAATAAAAATGGTACCTATTTCGAGTCATGTCTCGAAATAAGTAGCTACCGTTCGTAGACATAGAAAACTGTGACAATTTTTTTTTATTATTTCCCGGCAACTAAAAAAACATCAAAATTATAATCCAGATGAGGTTATTAGAAGCAATTGGTTCAGAAATTAAACATGTCCCATTTAAGGGTAAGTTCCGTGTAATCGCACGGTTCCATATTCTCGAAAACGTAAAAATCTCTATATAATAATAATTATTCAACTTTTATTTCAATTGGTACTCATTGTTGCGGTAGGGAGAGATCCCGAAAGATAATATTTAAACTTAAAACTCTCCTCGGAACCTATAAGAGTAGTTATACGTGTGTTTGCTTCAAAAGATATATTAAAAGATACTAATTGTATGGAAATTAAAAAAAGTTAGAAAACTATATTTTATTAACAATATAACTTCATATTTTATTAGCACAGAAAACAAAACTAATCTACGATAACACAGTAACATATATACATATCCTAAATGTTCATTAATTTTACCATTAGACAAATATCAATGGTGAATAATAATTGAGATTAAATGAACAAAATAAAAACATAGATTAATACAGTCTAGTCAAGTCAAGTCAGTCAAAATTGGGGTTCAGAAATTTGCGCAATACAAATCAGGTAAGTGGCGCAGTTCAAAATCAGGTGGGCACAGTTCAAAATCAGGTAAGCGGTGCAATTCAAAATCAGGTAAGTGGCGCAGTTCGAAATCAGGTAAGTGGCGCAGTTCAAAATCATTTAAGTTGCGCAGTTCAGAGTCTGACCGGTGATAGGCCCGGGTTGAATAAACAGAAATACTTTAGAGTAGTACCACTTAACAAATGAATTGCGACAGATATTGAAATTTACTAAAATGCACTGCCTTGTACACGTAGTATTTAAATATCCAATATTAAGAAGAATATATATTTACTTTCAAATCCGAAGACCAACGCCTCAATAAATATGAATTTCTGGAACAAAACCCACTGTGTGGCTTACTTCGGTTAGGGCTTTCATCCGAATTACCGACAGAGTAATTTAACAATAAATGTTAGAAGAAATAAATAATTGCACCCTAAAGGAATCAAATATCCTGGGTGAAATTAACATAGATTGATTAGACAGTTTGAAAATTTATAACAGGAATACTAAGATCAGTAAAAAAAATATTAAAGAAATACCTAATCTAACCAATAGTTACCGCCACCAACCACAACTGTCCACCTCCAGACAGCCCGATCGAAATGGAAATAAAAAAACTATTATTAAGACCTTAAATTTCAATCACTAATTATTCAGTTAAATTAATTAATACTTCTTCCCTATAAGTTACACTGAGGTGTCCCTAAATACATAAGAAATGTTTATTGAATATACTAATTATATGTAATAATAATTGTAGATAAGTACATACATATCTGAAATTTACTTTTCCTATTGCAGAAGACCTAGGCAGTCAACTTCTGTATTTGTACGGAATAATGTCAGTTTCGTTCATCTTCAACATTCTGACGATTGGTCACACTTCTCACCTTCTCTATAAACACGGTGTAGCTTTTACTTCCATTGACACAACATTGAAAAGATTCAGCAGTATGTTCCGAAAATTGAAACCATCCAACATTTCTGAAGATTTAGTTGATGAATCTTTACAAAATGATGCATCATCGACCGATTTTAGTGATAAATCTAGCAATGATCCTAGCTTTATTAGTCGTAAGTCTACTGAACTCCCAACGGATGATTCTACTTCTTCAAATGTTGGACAGATACCTACTATATCAGGATCTATACCTAGAGACAATGAACAACCTACCAATACACCTAAACAATCTACTGGTACTACATTAAGTGATCAGACAATAATGTATACAAATTTAGGTTACGAACCACCATCTGTTCACATAATTTCTCCCTCTTCGACTAATAATCCCGCCACTGAAAATAATACATCTGGTACAATCCAAACAACTTCTAAGTTAGCAGTGGAAGAATCTAACGTACCTCATAATGTTTCAAACAAGGAAACTAAAAAAGAAAAGAAGAGAAAAGACCTGAATAGTAACAAGAACTTGAAAATCATGATGAGGCGGAAATCCATGAAATCTTTCAATACCAAATTCGTCATACTGTGAGTTTTTAATAATTTCTAACTTATTTTACCTGGTTGATGATATAATATCCTTTAACAGCATTTACTGTTACCGTGTTCTTTTTTTCGCAGATTTTGGCAGAGGTTCCAACTTTTTTCTTTGGTGACTTTGTGTTGGACTACTGAAGTACTGTCAACGTTTATACCTCCTCCAGAAATGTGGTGAGTAATTCAACTTAGATTTACTTCATCAAATTAAAAGTTACACTATATTTTACACTAATTTTGATTTTAGAGTATAATAATTTATCTCATCTTGATTGCAAAATAGTTTTGTTTACAAAATAGGAATGAAATTTTGAAATAAACTCAATACGAAATGTAACCTTTATGACAATTCAATTAATTCTTCTTTCAAGAACTAGCTATCTAATACATCAAAGAAATTATTGAAAGTTAGTGAGATGTGGTAGGTTTTAGGAAAGCACCTCAACATTATTTCATATCTTTGATATGATGGCAGTGATTGACTTTTTTCTTTTCAGGATTTTCACTGACATCATCAACGCTCTGCAAGGAATGTTCCTTTTTATTTTCTTTGTGAGGGTACAGAAGAACAGAGAAAAAGTGGCAACTAAATTGATTGGAGCTAAGAAAAAACTTAAATGTTGGTAAGAGAGAGATGTGAGAGAAAAGTGTCATTGTGAAGATGATGTGCAAAAAAAGGGGTCAACCTCGGACAAATTGTAACAGAAAGTCTTTAAACTGTTTTATATTCAGAAAAATGCCCTCTATAACATATCAAAACTCTTAAGGAATCCCAGTGGTGGAAGACTCCATAAAACCATTCCAAAATGGCAGCCCTGGAACTGATATAACCCTATATGTCCACTTCGAAATGACTTAGTACTTAGTACTTATGTGCTAAACATCATTTTCTAGCACCATAGATCCAATGAAATACATTTTAATAAGTTTTTTTTTTTTTTTTTTTTTTAATAAGCTAATCCTGACAAAAAAGCAGAAATGCTGACCATTTTCAAAAATGGGAATAGTTAAATAATAACTTTATTTCTGAATCAATTTGGAAGTTGTCTTTTAAAAAAATGACTTACTTTTTCACAAAATTACATACGATTAGATGAAAATGAATGTGATAAATGGTAAGATACTCAAATTATGAGCATTTATTCAAATATATTAGGAGTATATCAGAGCTCTCTCCAGTCATGAGATGTATGAAGAAAACATGGGAGTGAATGTCTTAGCGGCTTAAGCCGATGGTACACTACCAGCAATTGCTGTATTGATTGCGGCCCGCAATGACTGCTATTTGCGAAAATCCAACATGTTGGATTCACCCGCACTCAGGGCAGCATTCAGTGTGGCTGCAGCGGTTGACCGGGAAGATGTTACTCCTCGTCGGTCCTAAATATGTTTTAACCAGAATTTGAGTGGAAAAGACACAAATTCTTAGCGTGGTGACTGCTGCAGTAAGAACTGTAGTGTATCAGGTACACCCTGTTTCCATGAGTGCATGCATGAACTGCGGGCCGCAACCAATGAAGCATTTGCTGCTAGTGTATCATCGGCTTTACCAAGTTGTGCCATTTTATTTGCGCTCACCAAGCTCCGTATTGAGTAGCTAACAGTAATACATCAAAAATATTTGTTTCTTATCTTCGCTTGTTACTTTTTTTTTCAAATGGAAAATTATTCTTTAGTGTTTACCAATGAATGTGAAAATATTAAATGAAAGCAATTACGGAGAAAAATACTTAAAGTCTATTCGTTGAGCTTTTATAAAAGTTTTAATGAGATAAAAAGACACTCATGCAGTTATCAGCTATCTGCAAGTGAGAACACCCTTCAACTCAGATCCGAGATTGCGTATACTATATAGTATCTCGATAGAGGTGAATGCAACCAGCCAAGTTAATGCTGGTTTCAGCCAAAACTGTTGGAACTGCTATCTTGACCAACATGGATTGACAAACTACTGCTAACTACACATTAAAGAAAAAGAACCAAACCATCACGTTGGCTTCCAAAACGGCAGTTTTGATTGATGGTGAGGCAGTACAGGTGGATCCTCAGCTGCTTTTCCAGCGATTGACTATTGCTGCAAAAGTTAAAGAGGACCTGCAGTCTGTGTTTAAATATGAACTATGCATTTACCCACCGACTCTGTTTGATTCTACACTTCTGCTCCGACAGCCACATATGCCAGTACTAGCAGAGGCTATTTGGGCACTTCTGACACACGATGCATCAGGAATCACAAGCTAATTCCACTACATGTTGGGTGGTAGGGCACTTGTCCAGTGCATTCCATGGACAAGTGGCTCAACATACAAAAATATCTTCATGCAATACACAGAGTATGTGGCAAAGAAGTATGGCTATGATTGTTCATCAAGAAAGGATACAACACACCAGAGATGTACAAGAGGGAATGTTAGAGGCAACAGTGCCTTCTTGTGAAGATATGTTGGTGACAATGAAAAAGGAAACAGTTCTGGGAAACAAGAAAAACAAGTAGCCCTCCATAAACATGATCACCACCAAACTACGGTCACAGAACTGCTAGACACATCATGCTGCTTAGTACAACAGGCAGATGAGTCTGCATCCACATCTGACACTGTGATGATCGGGGATGACATAGATATACTCATCCTTTTCATCTACCACTCTAATCTCAACTCATGTCACCGCTTCTTCCAACCCGAACCAAAGAAGAATGTGAAGAAACCACGTGTCTGAACATGAACTATGTAAAGCTGCAGTTAGGCCCTAATGTATCACACCACAATTTCTTCATACACGCTCTTATGGGGGAATATGCTACTACTCAAGTGCATGGCATTAGCAAAGGAGCTTCTCTCAAAAAAATTTAAAGCCAGTGCGCACTTCCGTGAACAAGCGGATGTGTTCGACAGACAGACAGGCAGTGTCTACTGATGATGTTGTATAAGCAGGAAAGAAAGCTCTGTTATGCCTTTACAATGGGAAAGCCTGAAAAGTCACTGAACGTGTTGCGATATAGACGTTTCTGCCAGAAGGTCTCGCCTCCAGAACTTCTCATAGCCAACCCCAAAGTCTACCACTCACACCAGCAGCAGCAAAACACCACAGCCTTCGTGTCTACTACCAAGTCAAGCAGTGGAATGATATTGCAGTTAATGATATATGAGGTTGGCGGGAAAGCAGTGGAGGATTCGTGCCCGTAAAGACAGAATTGCCACCAGCACCACAAGAGCTACTCAAAGTATACGTTGCAACTTCTAGACAGACTGCAGCAGTCTGAAGTGCACTTGCAAGAAGCACGACATAGAGTGCTCAGCTACATGTGGCTTAACTGTAGAGGGTCGGCAAGTACGAACTCAAACCAAGTTTCATGTAACAGCGATGACGATTGATGAAGCCCAGTTACGCTTCATCTACAGTCCAGTGGTTCTTAAAGAATTTTTTCTCGCGCACCCCCTTACTTTTCTCAGGTACCCCCTCAGCATTGTATTGCATTGTAGTAGATTGATAAGCTACAATTATAATATATTTGGTTACTATGATTTGTGAATTAAATATGCAAATTGAAAAAGTAAAGAAAATGAGTGTTATATTTACATAATGTAAAATTATTTATATAGGTAAAGAAAATTGAAATCCATTAGAAATTATAGAAAACCATATAATTTGTGATAATAATGCAGTATATTGCATTGTAGTTATACATATAAGAAATGGATATAGAAAGGAACAGTGTTTTGTTTACTCTTTGTTTCAGTGTTAGAATATAGGAGAGAAGGAATAAAAGTTCTAGGAACACAAAAACGAGAAATCCCACACTCAAAGATATAAAAACAATTATCGAAAGCCACAACGATAATTAAGTGTTTATATCAGAAAATTTGTATACTCATATCGCAACATTTTGAGGAAAATATACTTCATGTATATTCTGCATGATATTAATAGCAAGAACCGTACTTATAAACAACAGCCATCTCATGCACCCCCTGTAAACAATCCATGCACCAAAGGGTTGTCGCGCTCCCCCGTTTGAGAACCACTGAATTCTACACTCTGAGCTTGATGGAGTAGTGGAAGAGAACCCCTTTGGTTTGTGATTTCTCTCAGTAATAGCTTCATCCACGCTCTGAGCTGGATAGAGTGGTGGAAGGAAACCCCCCCTTTGTTTGTGTTTAATCTCAGTATACGCTACATCCACGCTCTGAGCTGGATAGAGTGGTGAAAGAGAACCCCCTTTTATGTGTTTTATCCCAGTACACGCTTCATCCACACTGTCAGCAGGATGGATTCCTGGCAACAGAAAATGTATTTTTAGAACTTTAAATCAAAGCTCTAAGTAATTATTAAGAAGAGGAAATATTTGAAAATATCATGATTATGGTAGCCATTTTGTTTTTTTGGTCAGGTGTAACCTATTGAAATGTAATTCATTTAATTCCTGGCCTCCAGAAAATGTATGTTTGTTACATAAATTCAAAGCCATGTGTCATTTAGAAATAAAGATATTAGGAAGTATCAGGTTCTGTTTATAGCGACCATTTTAATCCTTGAAAGGATTCTCTAAGAGTTTTATATGTTATAGTGGACACCTCTAAGAACATAAAACAGTTGAAACAAATTTTGTTGCAATTTGTCCGAGGTCATATCAAATAATGCCTGTACTAAACAGAGCCACTGTGGTGATGTACTGTCAGATAAAATAATCACTGTGATGATCACTGTTTTGGTACTGCGCTGTCTCTGTACATTGTACATTATTAGTAAAAAAGGGTACGAAATTAAAATCGCCATAACTGTAACAAGAACCACCGTATTTTAGTCTGATTTCTTTAGGATAATGCAGAATTTTATCTGCTATAAACACAGTTTTCGTTTGTTTTTAAATCCCCAATCGTTTTTCTTGGGTGGTCATAAGTAGAGGTTGGTGAAAAACTCTTGCGCGGTCTTATTTCAAACCTTGCTTATCAAAAGAGTTGATATTTCCGAAACTACGAAAAATTCATTGTGAAACTCTCATAATTTTAACATTTTTTTTATTTTGTAAATAGCTACCTATACCCTTCCAGATGTCTGAGTGAAATATCAGAGCTCTAGAGTCACTATAACCCAATGGGGGAGAGAAAAATGGAGAGGGGGGAAGGGGAGGATTGGGGTTGCAGTAGATGCTTTACACTCCCTATCAGCCACTAATAATTTGTAATAATATATATCTCGCCATATCTGGTATAGTTCTTGCTACTGAGTCCACAGACAATAGCTATTGGCTACCATACCGAAAAGTGACACTCGATATCTCATAAAGGGTAAGATGTTAGGTTTCACAGTGCAGCCAGGTACACGGCAACTTTGAAGGCTTCAACAGTTTCGAAGCTATGGCATTGGGTTTTTTTGCATTAGATTTTTCATGAAATCTTCTAGAGCAGTCTTCCTATTTTTTATTTTCATATTAGCTTTAGAAATATTAAATTTTGAAAAATATTATTTTTTCGAATATTTTTTTTTTACGAACCATTATTTTTTTTGTAAAATAAATAGAAAATCGAAAAACAAGGAAAGACAGCTCTAGAGAATTCGATGGAGTATCGAATGCAAGAAAACCCCAATGCAGTAGCTTCAAAATTGTAGGAGCCTTAGGCTTTTTTGGAAATGGGTCGAAATACGTTCGAAATTCAAATAATTCGGTTTCTATGGGACTAATTGAAAAATGCGAAGAAAAAAAAAAACGATAGAGAATTCAATTTTATATAGGGGTACTGAATCTTAAAACCGTAGCTTCAATAATAAAAATATGTCCAAAAACCAAGTACGGTCCCCTTAATAAAGTACACAGGACACTTGCTGTTACAGAACGACTGGGGGAAATTTTTTAACATCGAGTCATTTCCAAGGGTCATGCCATTAAATGGCCTCCGGGGAGCTCAGATTTCACTTGCTTGCGATTTCTGATTGTTGAATTATTTGTAAAATGATGTATACTCTTCCTCACCTAATAATCGGATCAATAAAGCATGATATGGATTTCTTGAAAGCTAATCCTATCATATTCAAAAGATCTATGAAAGCAGTTAGAAAACGGGTGCAAACATTATTCCTTGAAAAAAATGGGGAATAGTGGATATTTTTGGTAAAGAATGATTTACTTTAGATCTTCATAATATGCAATTGTTTTTAATTATAACAAATAAAAATATAGGTAAATAAACTTATTTTGATATATTTTAACAATTACATATCTTGCGCATGAGTTTATCACAACCCTTTACTTATGATCACTCTGTAGAAAAACTATTGGGAATATGAAGACAAACGAATAATAGGGATATAGCTGACAAAATTCTGCCTTGTTGAAGTTATGACGATTTTAATTTCGTATCCAGTTTTTTTGACTCACACTGTAAATCATTTAGGATTTAAATTCCAACTGAAAATGTAACTCTTCATAAACTTTGAAAAATATCTCTGTACATTTAATATTTTCTATCACTTAGATGTAACAATGACATCAGATTTAGAACTGTATGTTTTTCTCAAGTTCATCTACCTATACATCATTATTAACTTTAATTTCTTAATTGTATGGTTTATTATTTGAATATTGTCATTTGCTCAAATAAGATTTTCATAATTCCCACCAAAGATATTGTACGTAATTAATATTTTCATCACCTCGGTACAAAGTAGTCTCAAGGTTATAATTGCTAATATGTTTATTTCCTTCTGTATATATTTATTTAACCATTTTCTGTAGAAAATATCTTGTAATTTCAATAATTGAAAGATATCAAATTTTGTATCCTTTTTCCTTCAAATTATAAATAAGTGAGAGTGGGTCAACATAAACCAAACTGAATTAAAAAATTCTTCTTATAATACATACGTTGTGTGTTTTCCTACAAGAATATAATTATGAATCCTTCTAAAATTAATATTCTAATTCAGATTATTGTATTGTAGTGGAATTATAATTAATGTGAAATGTAGAGTGAACAGTTTAGGGTGGGTCATAAAAAACTATATTTTTAAAATTTGTTTTTGCACTGTGATGTATAATAGCTCTTTGCTGTCAAAATATATCTCAGGAAAATAATTTGTGTTATGATTATTTTTAAAGGTTCCACAATAAGATCATTGAAAAATGAAAAATGTTATTATTTTCACATTTTTGGCAAAAAAAAAAAGATTTTTTGGAACTCTAATATGATCTAAGTCTAATTAATGTGGTAGAATATATCTCGTATTTGAATTTAATTTATAATTTGTAAGTTATTGTTGTGTAACTTGTTTTCATTATTTGTATAATTTCTATAGGGCTCCCGGGGGATCGATCCTGAAACTGTCTGTGGTGAATGGAAGAGAAGGGGGTTGGCATCCCCTGGGCCCCGAACTGTTATAATTTGTATCATGTATTATTTTTTTTTCATTTCTACCATGTTGTTATATTGCCCTTTTATAGTTGTGGGAGTAATAGTTAATTATTCACCTAGTTTCTAATTAGATGTTTCTTTTATAAAAAACTTATCCCGTAGAGCAACTTAGGTCTCCGGGTTCTTTTTCATGTATAATTCTAAACTTGAGGGGTACTATTTTAACTCTATTAAACTGATTATAAATTATAAATGGTAAAGGTTGGTTAAAGGTTTTAGGAATGAAACACATAATAGGTTCCTTAATGATTGTAATCTGATTTAAAAGTTGAAAAACTACAAAGTTCTAAGACTTACGCACATGTCTTTAAAATAAAGGACGGTGGATTTTAGTGTTATATCACTAATCACAACACAGGGTTTTAAGTAAACTAAGGGGTTTGAGTAGCCAGCTCATAACGCCCATAGGCGTGATCAAGTTCAATCAGGATCAGGACCGGACTATCTTCAATAGACTATCGCGAACTATGAACGCGTCAGCTAGATGTTGACTGCTTATAGAGGAATAACAACATTCGCTAATCTAACAACGCTAATCTAAATATGTATCTAAACGGTGCGAAGTCTCTTTTTGATAACTATTTTAGAAATGAAAAATGAAGATTCTGTGCGTTATTTAGAAAGAGTTCTGACACAGTATAATGGTATCAACAATCCATCGAAACAGTTTTATGATTTTTGTATCGCATTTTGTGTCTATTACATTACTAAAAAGCTTTCGTTTATATCTCTTTTTTATTTAATTGAGTGTTGCATTGCTAATCTAAATCTGTATCTAAACTATGCGATGTCTCTTTTTGGTTACTATTTTAGAAATGAAAAATGAAGATTCTATGCGTCATTTAGAAAGAGTTCTTACACAATATACAGGCATCCCCCGCTATAGTTACCAAACCACGACTCAGTTTAGTTACCAAACGGTAACTAAAGTGAATAAAAGTAACAAGAAATTTATATTGTCACTCCTTGATTTAGACCTCATTTTCTATGAGTTATAGAAAGAAAATTTATTATTAGAGTAAAAGGTATATAAGCATAATATTAATAATATACAGTCTTTCATTGTTTGTGACTGTGATGAAAAAGTTTAAAGTCACTCATTTATTAAATGTTTTAAAATCCATCCATAGCATAACTCTCACTCAGTATAGAGGAGTAGATACTTAGATTTCTATAACAATTGTGCTACATTTAACAAACCGCAATTTTATGCTCTATGAAATGTTTTTGGAAGTAGGGTACTAAGTTTTTTCAAGTTATTGGTTGGTTCTACAATTTCGGACACGTCAGAAAAGAAAATATTATAATTATTATTTAACTTCTATTCTAATTGGTATCATGGATACCAATTGAAATGAAAGTTAAATAATGATTGTTATATAAAGATTTTGGCGTGTTCGAAAATATGGTACCGTGCGATAACACGGAACTAACCCTAAAATGGGATATGTTGAATTTCTGAACTAATTGCTTCTAATAACCTCATCTGGATTATAATTTGAAGTTTTTTTTTAGTTACCGTGAAATAAGTACAAAAAATTGTCTCTGTTTTCTATATCTACGAACGGTTCTTATTTCGAATCATGACTCGAAATAAGGACCATTTTTACTAAAGTGAGTTATACTTAAAGCGAGGCCTGCCTGTAATGGTATCAACAATCCATCGAAACAGTTTCCAAATATCTTCAATTTAGATATGATTTTTGTATCTCATTTCGCTACTAAAATGCTTTCATTTCTATGTGTCATTTAGAAAGAGTATTTATTTATACAGTATAATGGTATCAACAATCCATCGAAACAGTTTCCAAATATCTTCAATTTAGATATGCTATTATATTGCATTTGGTGTCTTTTCTATTACTAAAACGCTTTCGTTTATATCTCTTTTTTATTTAATTGAGTGTTGCATCACTAATCTAAAAATGTATTTGGACGATGCAGGTGGATCGATTTGTTTCTTTTTTCAATATCGAAAGTGTTGAGCACGTTGTATCGTTTAGAAATATAATTGACACGACTATATTTGCTGGGACGGTTATATTTTAATGCTTTTGATTCATTCACTTTCATCACAGATCACAGAGGTGATCTGAAGTACAAAGTAAAAATAATATTCATATTAAATAATTTTAGAGTTTCTATTCTTCGAAAAATCAGGCTTGTAGTACTAAACAGCTGATGTGTACTCGCACACTACTCAGCAAAATACTTCAGATATCTGACCATTCCGCTTAATAATGTTTTATCTTATGGCATTTAATTAATGTAAGAAGATTGATTGATGAATATTTAAGCAACAGATGCAATGCTAATGACTTAAAGAAGCGTTAGGCGGAGCATGCGCAAGGTGCGTCCACTCCACGTCGTGACTGAAATAACCACTGAGTGCACAG